>JACJUM010002929.1:5165987-5191859 GCA_020976665.1 Heortia vitessoides
GATCCATATATTACTGATCTTTTTTAAACACACGTAAACACGAACATGTAAACGTAACATGTGAATACAATACAAATAAATTTAAAATAAAGAGTAGGTTTTAAAGTAAACCTATCATCAAACCCTCAGCCACCGCTTACTTAGCAATAAGCAAAAAACACGGCGCTTTAACGAGCCTGCCACAGCTTTCGCTGAAGATTTTAAATAAAATACGAATTTGCTGGCACTACTTTTAGCTGTAAATAAAAATGAAAGAAAACTTACACCGGTGCACAGAAAATATAACGAACATTGCAGAACGCTTGCTCACTGCTTAGTGAAGAATGAATCTCTACCTATATATATGAGAAACAACTTGATACCTTTTCACTTATGTTTTCAATGGGTTTCGAAAAACAACGATCATTGACAGAGTGCGATTATTTTTGCATTACTACACACTTCTTTCATTTGCAAGGATGTTGTACATTTTGTGAACACAAATATCAAAGTAACGTTCCACTTTAAATTTGGTTGCCGGTAACAGAAATATCGATAATACCTAGGTTAGATTTCGGATGGGATAAATTTATAGTAAATATCATCATTTATAGCAAATATTTTCATCTTAAATATAATTCAGCATTTTCTATGCTCTAAAACCTCTTAAAGTAATCGATAAAGCCGTTTAATATATTTAATTGTGAGTAAAAAACGTGTCAATGTTAAAATACTAAATAAGTAAATGGGTTGGTGGTCTATTAAATCAATTCATGAAAACAAAATCGGAAGATTCGTATTGGTGTTGTAATAGTTACTTCACTATTTTACACATTTGGAGTTGAGTTATACCACACACAAGCTAAATAATAAAAATAATACTATTTTGAAAGTATTGCTAGTGTTGTACTAGTCATCATATCAACCATTGGAAATCCACTGCTGGATGTAGACATCTCCAAGAAAGAGGGAATTTTGCCTATAATTGCCGCCTTGAGCAAGCGTATTGGCATCCCTGCCCTTGGCATTTGAGCTACACTTTTATGAATGGATATACCGCCATCTGTAGGGTCTGGTACCTTAGTCGCCTGTTACGATACCTGGTACAGGGGGAGGTACTATTATACTCTGCCGGTTATGTTAAACTCACAATCCTGTCCACGACATAGACAAATGTTATTTTTGTAGAATGATAAGGATGATAAATAGCCAATATAATTTTCGCATTCAAAATTTAGTCGGTTGGTGTAGACGTGGGAACGGAAAAAGCAGTTAAATATTTTTATGTTTTAGGACTTCTTTTACAGAGAATACCAGTCAACTATTTAAAAAATCAATAAACAAAGCCGGCTTTACTTCTGGCTGCTCTGTTATTTTTATTGCGGCTACAGGCTACACCATTTTTGGCATATGTATTTTAATATAGCAAATATTCACGTGTACAAAGTAAGCTTTGGCATTTCGGCTATCGGATTGCCGAAATGACGGGCATAAAAATTTGTTCAACACAATTAAAAGCCGTATATATTAAGGCTTAGTAGCTCAAAACCATTTTTTGAAGTTGGCTGATGTATATAGTAGTAGTTTTTCATAGTCACATATGTCTATCTGGATTCAACAAATGCAGATTTTACCAGTAAATATTTTCTTATTGATATTTCATTCTGCTCATATTTCAATATATCATAATATCTTCATGCATAAAAGGAGATGGAACTGACATATCAACGCAGGGCCTAAACTATAAGGGTTACAAACTTGTAATTTTGCTCAAGAGTTTCTTTTATAACATAGGGGTGCACTGTGAAAGGAAAATAAACCCTATAAGGAGGTGAAAAGTTAGTATGAAAGTTTGCCGTTTTTTTAGAAGTCATCGTGTAATTTATTTTTTCGAAAATCATTCCTTAAGTTGTTAAAGGGGGGGCGCATAGTTAGTATGAAATTTTTACAGTTTAACGCAAGTAAAACAGCGGGGCACTGCTAGTATATATTTAATAAAATAATATTTATATTAAGTATAACTACATAAAGTAAGTACTAAAGTAACTACATACAGTAAAGTTTTGCCGTGTGGTACCGGCTGAGGAGAATAGCACCTACGCCTGTGCCAGATGTCGTAAGAGGCGACTAACATACCAGAACCGACAGATGGCGGTATATCCTTATAAAAAAGTCAGCTCAAATGTAAAGGACGGGGATGGGCAGCAGCATCCCCTTCGCGAAAGCTGCGCTCTGCGATTGCCAACACGCTTGCCCAACGCCGCAATTATGGGCACAATAACCCCTTTCTTGAGGAAGCCTATGTCCAACAGTGGACTTTTAATGGCTCATATGATGAACTATATAAATGTGGTAATACATCTTTCGCAGCATCTTTGCAGGTTTCATACTTTCAGGGGATAAACAGATGCGACTTAGTGGAAGAAATTTCTTACTACCTAATTGTCCATAATATTTTTTTTAGACTTCAAAATGTTAACAAGTTATTATATATTATTAGTTTATCTATCTATCTACAAACAAAAAGTATTTTTTTAATATAACAATCAAATAATAAAAATAAACACAAACTATTTACCTACATAATTTCAAAGAATACTTTAAAGAGGCTATCTATCTATGTCCCATAGTCAAAATCTCCGTTCCCTCTCATTGTCATGAACAGTGTGCCAAATATGAAATAGGCTCGGTTCCAAAGGGCCCGTGTAGTGTCAGACAGCGGTGGCGCCATCTGGCAGCTTGATTGAATCATAAATATGCAGTGTAGCCGCTCAGAGCCCCGTAACCCGCAGTAAACACCTCTTAGTCCCTTGGGGTCATTTTGAATTTTATTAAAAATTTCGAGTCTTCTATACTGAATTGGGGGACTTTGACTTTAATGAAAAATCCGATCGGTTGTAATTTGCAAAGGGCATTCAGTTAAATCTATTTATTTTAGACTCTGTATGTTCTTAGGTTTTGTTTTTTTTTTCGATTTCTCGTTTTAATATCTCAAAGAAAATTGAAGGGTCCACTCTGAATTTCATCGTTAAGTAAAATATAGCTATATACTGCGACACGAAATCATATAATATTTAATATTACTGACAATTGATATATCAAGTCATCAAAGTAGTAGAATATTATTTTGAAACTAGTCCCGTAATCAATTAGTTTGTGTGTATTTAAGAGAAGGGATTTAGATATGATGTAGACACACAGCAAAAATGTCATTCGCAGTTTTCGTATCAGCCAAGATATATGACATTAGAAATTATAACTGACTTGAGAATTATTTGGATTTATTTAGGGAATTACACTATAATTATTAAAAAAATATAACCAGCATTCATCCGTTTTTATTCTATGTTATTGTTTCATGGCTTATTCAGAAAATCTATTTTGTTTAAGCTTGATAAGTGGATAAAAAAAATTATAAGTAAAATATCTCATTCCTTGGCTCGAATCCGCGATAAATCACTTGTGTAGCAGTAGTAGTAGTATAAATCACTGGTGTAACCGGTCAGACAATAGAGGAATTACAAATACAATATTAAAATACATAAATTTAAAACTCAGGCACAAAGGTTAAGTTTATTGTACAGCAAAGTTTCATATTTACTTTACACCTCCTATACCTCACCTTTAGGAGGTTAATTTTCAAAAATCCTATTTTAGCTCCCTTACGTTACAAAAGGAACCCTTATGCAAAATTTTATTATAAATATCAGTTTCCAGCCCTTATAGTTTAGGCCCTGCATTGAAATATCAGTTAGTCAGTCAGCTTCTTCTTTTATTTATACAGATTTTCGATTTAATATTTATTATTATTATTTTAATTTATGTGTATTGCACTGCTTTATCTATTTTCTGTTTTGACTGATGGTTGGCTGGTAGATAATGTCACTAGTCATTAAGTTCGTAATTTACATTATTATTTTGATGCGCATAACTATATAAGTAAGCAAACATTTATGAGAGATATGTTTTTCCTAGTCCAAATTACAAGCAGACACCACATTTAGGTATATATTATTTTTTTTCAAAATATAGACTGAGAGAGTCTACATTCTGCGTCATTTGAGATTTTTATATAAATCAAAGCCACCTGTGCCTATGGTTAATTTAGTTTTTTGACCTCCGTAAAGTAACACAAGACTGAAATCGTGTACCCTTTTACCTTTAACCGATTATTTTCTATTTTAGTACGAAAACCTTTTTTGTTGGCCTTGGTTTAATATTAGCTCTGGCTTTCCATGAGCTTTTAGAATAAAACCTCTTTGTAATCCAGGAATAGTACAACAATAATAATAATAATACGACACCATATTTAGAGGAGCAAAAAAATCAAACTTAACAATAGGAATTACGTTTATGATTGCCAAAAACTTTTCTTTTAACGACCCGTCACAATACCGACCTATTACATGCTCACCAACCTTATACAAAATAATTACATCATGTATTGCAAATCAATTGTATCATTACATAGAAAATAACAACATTTTAGCAGAAGAACAGAGATGTTGCAGACGTAGTAAGAAGCAATTAATATTAGACTCTATAATACTTAAATATGAGCAAAAGTACAATTGAAAATTAAATATTACTTATAATTTCTACAAAAAGGCATTTGACAGCGTCCTTCACTCTTCGCTTATCCATATTTTACAAATATATTAAGTAAATCCAACAATTATTACGTTTTTAGAGAATGCCATGGTTGATTGAAGAACTACATTGTTACTTACTAATAGCAACATCATCCCCTGAGACAAAATTCCCATCAAAAATGTCATATTCGAGGGAGATTCTTTTAGACCTATTTGGTTCTGCCTTGCACTTAACCCACTTTCAAATCAGGTTAATAAATTGGGTGCAGGTTACAAACTAACCCCTACAACATAGGTAAGCCATTTAATGAACATGAATGACATAAAGATTTCTTCCAGAGAATAGCAAGAAAGTGAAAAGATAAATACGTGGCGTAGAAAAGAACTGCATGGTCGATACTTTCATGACCTTCAGTAATAATTTGTACTTCAGTAAGATATGGAGACATCAAATAAATATCTAAGATTAGGTGTACTTTTTCCAAAAACAGGTGGTTTTTTGATAGCAATTCAGGACCAAGTTATTAATACCAGGAATTATAAAAAATTCATCCTTAAAGACTAAAAACTCATCACTGACAAATGTAGAAAATACAATAGACAAACCGAAACTATCCAACATCCAAGCCCCTCCCCTATGCTCACCCAAACGGACTATACTCACCGCTATAACCAAACCTATAACATAGTTCATAAAAAAATATGCAGCTAAATGATGTATTTTGATAGAGCCATTCTGACTGACCGAACTGTACATAACAAAAGACCAGACATTACTTAGGTTGATAAGACAGATAATACAGTATATCTTATAGACATAGCTTGCCCAAACACTCATGACCTACATAAAACTATCAAAGAAAAAATGCATAAATACACAGAACTAAAGGAAAGAATAGTTAAAATATGGAATACGAATAATGTAAAGTACGAACGGTGAAAGAGCATTATCTGCTACTTTAATTTTCTTTCTTCTGGAACTATGTCCTTTATATGTATTTGAATGCATGTGTATATTTATGTGTATTTGTTGTGCTAAGTATACTTTAAACTTCCACCAGCTTAAACATATCTCTATCCAATGTTAGCCTGAAAGAAATTTTTCATTGCTGAACAATAAAGTGTCAAAGCATTACAGACTAACAAATAATTCATAGTTGGAGGCAAAAATACATAAAGAAGCATTAAATACGTGGCTCAGTAAAGGAAATATAAAAAGAAACAGAAAACTTTATGGTCACCATTCAGTAACATTTGATCACTCATGAAAATGGGATTAATACAAAAAAAAATACATAATAAAGGATCCAACGGTAGTTTTCGATAAATGTAGGCAATGTTAGAGAGCCTTAGAGACAATAGACCGCATTACAGCCACAGCTGCCCATTTTTATCTAACAAATAATATACCGATAGACAAAATAATGTGGCATAACAAATACATAGAATATTAGCATTAAAATATAATTTTAGATAAGGCCAAACCATATTATATATATAAATCTTTGAACGTACTTAGTAACGTAAGAGCAAAACTTTACGGAGACCGCGATACAATAACCGTCAAAATTATTATGAACAATAGACCTGATATTATTTTAACACTTAAAGAGGAAAAAATAACATATCTTATAGACGTAGCCATACCCGATTCAGAAAATATCAGAAAGAAATATACAGATAAAATACAAAAATGAAGATGAAATATGCCAGATGAAATAGGTTCACAACTCCAGCACTATGCTGAGATTCGAAAGAATATAGGAAATAGTAATATTAATATTTATTGTCACAAAAATATAGTTATAACGAAGTCCCGATTCCAATTAATTGCACAAGTAAGGTGGTACAATAAAGACTCTGTTTTTTCGTAGTTAAGGGTTAACAGCCATTTACTCACCTTATTTTCGCTTCCCTGATATAAAAGTCAACTTTTTTATTTATTCTGTTGTACAGATATTTAGAGAGGTATGTATGTTGCCGTTTTGCGAAAGCAGTGAAACATTTTGGAATTTTGGAAACGCTAACAATAGTTTGTTTATTATGGTATTTTTTATTATATGGGGTTATTTTATTTTGCTTCATTAGTGTATGAAGAATATTTGTCTTACTATCATAACTTCACAACTCTCACTAATCAATCTGTTTGGGTATATATAGGGGCTAAAGGTCTCTCTTTGCGGTGTGGAAGTCATTCGCCATGAGTTAATAAAACTAAATATATGGGAGTTACTTTAGATAGACGTATGACGTTTGGACATGACGTGAAAGTTGTCTACAATAAGTTGGTATAGAAAAATGTCCATTACGCACAAGAGAACAATTTAGAAAAGCTGCTTTCGTAATGACGTACGCGAGCGTCATATACGACCACGCGGCCCCGTCATCTTAATAACCGCTACAGAAGGTTCAAAATAAATTTCTAAGAAAGGCAAAAATTTGCATCGCGATCTCGAATTACCGACGATACGCGAATTCATGAAAAAGTCATCACATCTTTTCGTTGACGGAACATTTTATCATACTAATCCGTTAATAGTCGTACACCGTTAAATGAAACGTCCGTGTCCGTCACCGTAAGTGACGTCAGGTCCTCTCACTGTCACTGCACAATCAAATACTTTTTCCACACATTTCGCCCTATGCACCGTGATTCCCAGCGAATGCGTGCACTCTCTGCCCCTTTAGTAACTACAAATATAATACTTTATTACATATATTTGATGCATCCGGCCCGATGGCGCAGATGGTAGTGATCCTATCTTATTCGCCAGGGATCGTGGGCACGATGTTCACCCAGAGCAATTATTTATATGATGATATTTGTCTTTGTTCTGTATGTGGGTGTTAACTATATGTATTTAAGTAATATATTTGTGATCCCTCTGTTGTCTGGCGTCCGTAACACAAGTGCTTTAAGCGACTTACCACGGAGTCAGGTATGAATGTTGTTGTGGGAATTTATTATTATTATATTATAATATTTAACACCCAGACATAAATCAAACTCAAATATCATAAAAAAATCCATCTGTGCCATCATCATCATTATCATATCAGTTATAAGACGTCCACGGCTGGATATAAGCCTCCCCAAGTAATCTCCAATAGGACCGGTTGTATGCGGCCTGTGTCCAGCGCGATCCTGCGGTTTTATTCAGATCGTGTCTATGTTGCTGGTGGACGCCCTACGCTGTGCTTGCCGGAACGTGGCCTTCATTCCATAACCTTCCGACTCCATCTGCGCCTAAGACTAGCTAACCTGACAGATGTTGTCCTGTCGTTACTTTATTTATAAGTTTATCAATAAAATAAATATTGCGTCTGTAAATTGAGATATAAACTATCTCAAGTTGAATCAACTCTATAGAGCAAAAGAATTTAATATTAATTTAATAGTTTAGAAATTCGCGCCGTACAAACATCGTGCTACTAAATTTTTATACATAAGGAAGATATTTAAAATCTAGCGTATATACAGATATATATTGTTTTTTTTCTTCTAGTTTAAGACTTAAAACGCGGTTTATTATTCCATCCCTAATTGCATAGCTCAGGGTGGGGATTGGCAGCAGCATCTCGTCGAGAAAGCGGCGCTAGCCCAGCGCGGCATTTATAATCAAAATTCCCCTTTTCTTGGGGAGGCCTATATCCAGCAGTGGATTTCCAATGGCTTATGTGACGGTGATTAACGCTTAAATGTTAAACAATATTTTTCTAATGTCTAATTTCAGTTAAATTACCTCTTATACTAAATATTACTATAACCAAAAAGGTCTAGATTATCTGCAGCATACTAAATGTCCACTAGAACAGGCAACTGTTCACGTGAAGGTTGCAATTCTCATTTTATTCTGGCACGTCCTTATTTACAAATAAACATGCAATTTCAGAGATAGCAGAAACACATCGTAAATAACTTTTATAGCCGTGTTGTGTTTAGTCTTCGAACAATGTTAGCGCTGGCCACAGAACCTAAATCGTAAATAGTTGAATGGCAACTCTATCGATCCGGTTTGGAGTTTGCTTATCTACAAATACATATATGTTACTTTCAGGTTTCAGCTAGTTGTTTCGATTTTTTTTAATCTTTCAGACTTTTGGCTTGGCCCAGCCCGTTTCCTCTAGGACAAGGGTTCCTTAACTTTAAAGATAGAGTTTAAAGACTTTAAAGATAGAGACCTAGAGAGCTTTCTCTTTAGTTCTTACAAGCGACCGACCCTGGCTTCGCACGAATGCAACGAGAACAATAAATAGTCTTCATGTTTGATCGTGTCTGATGATAAAAAATGTCATCGTTAAGAGATAGACATTTAACATTACGAACTTTTTTGTAGGCTTTTTAAGGTGTACCTTATTATGCTTATAATAATAAACATTATTTTGATCTATCTCGTCGGGTTCAATCACCATTTGCTATGCAAACGCAAAAAAATGTGTTAATTTTCGACATCACACCTCTAAAATGATCAGTTTTCTCTACTATTTTATGTGTGTATTTGTACTTATAAACCTTCCTCTTGAATCACTCTATCTATAAAAACAATCGAATCAAAATCCATTGCGTAGTTTTAAAGATAACATGCATAGGGACAGACAGAGGATAGCTACTTTGATTTATACTATGTAGTAAATATATCCACTTTAATTGCCCCCTCTATTCTCACTCACCCATACCAGGTATAATATAAAGGTTTGTATTATATATTAATTTTGTTTAAATGTATGTGTACTACATTTTCTGCTTTGCCCCTTGGTTGACTATAAAAAAATGCCACTTGGCATTAGGTACGCAATCTGTACGCTAAGTGCGTACAAATTGCTTTAAAATTGCAAATTGTTTTAAAAAGTATAAGTGGGACATGTAAAATAAAAAGTACTTTTTACACTGTGGTACATTTTTACAGTGCAGAATAGTAAGCCTATCTATACCAGGAGTCCATAAAAGCGATTGAGATACCGGAACCCAAAAATAGCGGTATATCTACCCGAAACAGCTAATCCCAAATGTAACAGGGCAGGGATGAAACGCGAAGCTGCATTTTTCGTTTGCCACCAGGCCACTTACTATCGTTTCATATATAAATATTCCACACTAATTTTAAATATGCGTCAGTGTCTGGCTGTTTTTATACATTTTCACAGCTTAATGTAATGTCAGAATTCGGGTAAGATAAACGAAGTCCCCGGCGAATACCTAGCTTAGAAATTATCGTTGTTACATTAATTATTAATGAGAAACTCTACCACAGTGCTTATTATCATCTCTTGTACATATATACAGAACAAATCCTTCTAGTAAACCATTTAGCAAAACCGCTTGACTCCATAATTTAGTAATAAAAGGCTACTTCGAGCTTTGATGTGTGCTTTGTGCGTCTTATTATACATCACTACTAATGACCTTCAAAATGTAAACTTGATCCCCTCAAAGGGTTTTACTAACTTAATGTGACGTGCAAGAAATGTACAGTTCTGGCGACTTTAAAACCCAAATGTTTGCTTGTAGTTTGCGCAACTACTTCTGCGGTTGTGGAGTGAGCTAGTACTTACAAGATTGTGGTGTAAATTCAGTTAGAATTTGTTATGTTGTAAGCTTATTTAACATTTGCTGAAGTGTGCACGATATTTAAATAATAGTTAATAAAAGCCAAAATTGATGATTCAAAATTATCATAATGATCATCATCTGATGATCTGGTATTGTATTTATATATATTTATTCTATGGCTGCTATAATAATCTCTAAGCTGAACTTATGAGATGCCTATGCCTCCGTAAAAAAAACGAAATTTTACCCAGAACTGCCACCCTGATCAGGTGTGTTAGCATTCCCCAATCTGTTGCATTTGAACCACGCAGTATTGGATTGATATACCGCCATCTATCAGTTTCGGTACCTCAGTTGCTTTTTACGATAACTAGTTCATGGGACTATTTTTTTCTACTTGTACACCATTGTTAATTAGATTACATTAATAAACGAATGAAAAACTAAGTCATTATCATACCAGCCATTGCTGCTAGATATAGGCTTCCCCAGGACATGCGTGTTGGCAATCGCAGAGCACAGCTTTCGCGAAGATGCTGCCCATCCCCTCCCTATGGATTTGAGCTACACTGTCATGGATGGATATACCGCCATCTGTCGGTTCTGGTATCTTAGCCACCTCTTACGTCATCTTTTACAGAGGGAAATACTCTTCTATTCTGCCGGTACTCCAAAGTAAGCTGGATGTTATATAAATTAAATTCCACGAGGATGGAAGCGCAGGACGAATGAAAGTTCTTATTACTGTTTGTGAAGGACTTGCGTTTTCTTGCATAATAAAAACATTCACACAATATATCAAATATAGATCTGTCTCCGAGAAAAGTCGCTTATAGCAATTGTGTTACGAACATCAAACAACAAAGGAATCAATAATATAATACTTAAATACATATTTAACACCCAGACACAAAATAAACAAAAAGTTCGTCTTATAAATATTTGTCCTCGATGGAGATCGAACCGACGACCTATGGCGAAAAATAAGAACAATACCGAAAGTGCCTTCCCGGCCCGTCAAAATATCGTGTACTGTTAGTATTTTAGCTAAAGTATGCAGAACTTGGAACTAAGAACTTCTTGCTACAAGAACTTGGCTCTATGTATTACAGACATACTTCACGCCATCGGATAGGCAAAATGGATCTCATACTTGCTACGATCTAGGCATGCCCCTGTCGCTTCTTTTACTCGCATTACTCCTTTCAAACACGCTCATTTATTCTAGGTACTCATTCTACTGCTGACGTAGCCCTTCCTTAATACTGTTAAATTATTACTTTATTTTTGAGTAACAAAACAAGATTTACTTTAACTTTACTACCCTAAGCCATTTAGTCATTTTATGTTTTGTACTATCAATTAACATTTAATTTTTTTTTAAGCGAGGTTCTAGAATGGAGGCCACGTACCGGCAAGAGCAGCGTAGGGCGTCCACCCGCAGAATGGACAGACGACCTGACTAAAATCGCAGGATCACGCTCGACACAGGCTGCATGAAACTGGTCCTATTGGAAATTACTTGAGGAGGCCTAAGTCCAATAGTAAACGTCTTATGGCTGATATGATGATGATGATGTGTATGACAGTAATCTGTAAGTGTATCAATACTAAATAAATAAACTAGAATCATTACTTTAATTCCAAACAAATCAACAAATCACTTCAAATACCCTACCGAGCCTAGCCTAATTGTGCCCCTATTAACAATATTGAACTAAATACAATAGTTGGTGATATATATTTTAAGTTGATAGCCGGCTCAGTGATCGGCCTGTCATTGGAGACAGCGCGGGGGCGGTGGATTTACGAGAGCCAACTTAGTCGGCACTTAATTTATGAGCGGTAACTTTCTTCGGGACGTAAATAACTGTGCTTAAAGAGCTACCCCACGGGCACATGTCGTGCGTCACTGGGTAGGCATAGTATTGTGGCTTTGTTAGTTGTTAATTAATTAACTTTAGGTGTTCTGGTTTCCAGGATTCCAGGCTTAAGAGAATGTTGGTTGCATAGCTTTAGCTGTTTATCCTAATTGACTGTGACATTAATTATATTCACGCAATATATTATACTTTGACCAACTCCGTGGTAAGTCGCTTAAAGCACTCGTGTTATGGACGTCAGACAACAGAGGAATCACAAATATAGTACATGAATACATATTTTTCACACCACATATATTATCATATAAATATTTGTTCTGGGTGAAGATCGAACACACAACCTTTGGTGCATAAGATAGGATCACTACCATCTGCACCACCCGGCCCGTCATTAAAACAATTGGCGCAGATTTCCTAGCACGAAAAAAAAACGCACAAAATAATTAAAATATGATTATTTTTTCTAGATAAGCAATAAGATAAGATAAGAAAAGATAGGCAGGATCTTCGTGCAGTATAAAAATTAAACCCGCAAAATACAATATATGGTTTACTCAACCACCAACTGAACTAAATCGCCTCGAAATCCGCCTCCGCCAGGAATTTGCTAATGTCACAGACTTAAATCACATGAATAACCTTAATACGCTGTGGATAATGTGAGACTGTGCAAAATGTCGAATAGTGAATCAGCAATTTAAAGCACCGTTATACTAACAAGAAAATGGAAAGGAATTTCAGATAGTACGCCTTTAAGTTTTGCCGTGGGGTACCGGTAGCGTAGAATAGTGCCTCCCCCTGTACCATGTGTCGTGAAACACGACTAAAATGCGATTAATCATCCAAAGCTACACTAGGATGGACACTAGGATGGACATTTGGACATTCCCGTCAATAAGCTACACTCTGCCATTGCCACCATGATGATGATGACGATGTCTTTAAATTTGTCTTTAAACGGGGGCAATCCAAAAAACCTTATGATGACACAATCGAAAGGAAAAGTTTGGCGTTGTGATTTCGAATCGATCTCATTCATCCAAAATAAAATCTAACTACTGAATTGTTAAAGGAATAAAAAAAATTATTACGACAAGAGAGAACAGTAACGCGTGTGGTTAAAGGGGAGCGGTGTTTAATGTAATTTTTCTGCGTATTGAGATTTACAATTAGTATTAGCAAGTTGAAGTGATAGTGCGCACTTAGCAAACAGAACCGAAGAATAATGGAGTCTTAAATTCTGGAATGGAGACCACGTACCCTCAAGCGCAGCGTAGGACATCCACCCACAATGTTGGCTAACGATTTGACTAAAATCACGCTGGACACAGGCCGCATACAATAGCTCCTTGAGGAGGTCTATGTCCAAACCCCACTTTTATATATGACAAAGTCCATAAACAAGTACGGCGTCCCATAGACGCTCGTGTCATCTTTATATGACCTCTAGCTAACGTTCAATGTAACATGTTCTGACAGTTTAGGTTAATTAAGTTAACGTGAGTTCCTGATAATGCGGAAAAGAATTGCGGAGCACCGGATGACACAGCAAACACGAACCCACTCGACTGAATTACAAATATATTTATCACCTTCTCCTATATGTAGAAGGAAGAGTTGTTATTTTTGAGAGACTTTACTTGTCTCAATCCCGCGCAGGGAGTGTCCACCGCTCCCGTACTCAGCAGAGAGTGACCGATGATCATCAAAATATATCTCCAGATCAACTAAAAAGATAATGAACAATGAACGACTAAATCATTGAAAAAAGAGAATAGGGTATATTGAGATGCAGTATAATTTATTGTCTTTTTGGCTTTAAAATGTATGTTTGTCGAAAGTGTATCGTAGTGACTATATGATATAGACTCCCGATTTTATTTATTCTATTCATACAAGATGACCCAGGTGAGGTCGACTTAAATTACCGGATTTTGTTGAGATACCTAAATTTGAATATCAACCCACCAGTCGTCTAAGTGTTACTAACACAAAGATGAATATTCCTTCACTCCCAGTAAAGTCGATGTCATAAACATTCAAGGCCTATTGAACTGTTGTCATCAACAAAATTCAAAAGAACGTAACGTAATTTCATAAATAGCACTATCTAACACTAAGACTATATTTTGAACTCTCTCTCTAACTTTAGGCATTTTTGAACAAGACATTTTTAATCAAAGCATGATTAAAAATATCCGGCATTAATAGTTAGAACATTTATATGATAAAAATACAGTTAACATAGGGTGAAAAATATAGAAACTTGACTACATAATTAAATTAAAATAAAAACATAAACATTAAGATTATAAGTTAGTTATTAATGTTGAACAAACATTAAATGAAATAACTAGACAAATACTGACTAGATAAAAAAGTCATTAAAAAATTATAACTATTTAAAAATAAAATCACCCTAAATTTTTTCCTTGACCTGATTCAGAAACACTAAATAGCTTTAAGCAGTTGTGTTACGGCTATCAGGCAACAAAAGAATTACAAATATATTGTTTAGACATATTACTTAGATAATTAACACATTCTCATTTATTTTATATCACTTTACTTCACGGAATTTCTGAACATAATACATGTCAGAAAGTTAGAAAGCTCTGCTGATAAAAATTACAAGAAGTAAATATGTTAAACTGACACATGAGTAATAAAGGTCGAAGTAAAATAAATTTTCAATGCTAATATAAAATGTCGCTCCATTCTTGGCGACATTTATTTGATTTAGGATAAAAGATGAGTATATTTTACAACGGTATTCATATAAATAAACCAAAAAATGTTATGCAAAGTACCTGTCAATATACTTTTGTACATTCTATATAGCATATGATTTTTTAATAATCAATTAACTATGAGTACAAAATAGTTTGGGATAGATAATAATCGTACACTACAACTTATAGATAGTTTGATTGTTTACTTGATATTTTCTATACAGAGGGCTGCACTAGTTTCTTCTTAATATTTATTCTATCTGTGGACATATGTTGTCTACGAAAGTGTAAAATAATTTATATAATAAATAGAAGCAATTCCTAAAACGTGCGTATTATTTAATTACTACATTTATTTATTAAGTGGTACCATTGATTTTATTAATTTGGGATAGAAAGTTTTTTGGATTTCTAATCTTGTTTAACTGGAATTAAGTCTTAAATTGAATTGGTTTTAATACACTTTTCCTTTGAGACATAGATTCTGGGATGGAGACCATATACCGGCATGCGCAGAGTAGAATGTCAACCCTGGATCTTCCTAATGTGAATACTAAAACCATATAAGAAACTAAGATTTTGAAAATAGAGGAACTGCAAAATGGATTTACCTGAAAGCGCGTCCGGTAGTGTCCTCGCCTTGAATTCAATCCTCATCCAGGATAAACATTTATTCCTAAGTTTTATTTTCAGTTTTTCATAAGTGTTAATAATAATAATAATGTACTGTTTATTGTACACCAATGAAAATAACACAAGAACATCACAAAAAAAAAAATTTATTTAAGTATCACATGTTTAATGCATCTGTTGTGTGATGTCTGTAACATAAGTGAAAACGTATAAGGTATTGTAAATATTTATAAAGAAAAGAGAAAATTTGCCGAAAGATGGGCATAATTTTTTATGTGTTTCGCAAAAGACAAAGAAAGCTTTCACAAATGTCAGCCTGTCATGTTAGTAAAATTGCGGCATACGCCTGCAGGCGACAATCAAAAGCCAGCATAAGCCAAATCTTATTTAATATTCAGAATCCAGCGGTACACATCTCCGTACGCACCGGCTGCATTAATTAGAATCCCCGCACCAAGACAATGCCTCAGGGCCGCGGTGGATTGCCACGACGACCGAAATGCGCCCCTAGTGACATGGCACGCTTTGTGAGTTGTGCGTTTGCTTCTATAAGCAATGCCAAACTAACTTACGACACGAATTCACCTTTCCAACATTTCTTGAAAAACTGCTAAATTGTTAGTCAAATTATTTGTCAGGAATAGTTTTGATTTATTAATTTCAAATAATTTTAATCAATTCAAAATACCTTTTATTTATATTATCTATTGCATTGTCAAAAATATTTATCCCAGAGTTGTGTTACTTTTATCGAATTGAGTGTTCTTATTTAAAATAAATATTAAATATAATTATAAATAGTATTTGCTTTTAATTCCCTGCTAATCAATTATATTTTTTCTATAATTATAATTTTTAGAGTGATTATTACCATCACAGCAGCCAAATAACATCAATTGCGTGACCAAACAAAAGGGAAACTTGCATGTATATATAAGTTGAAATTATATACTACACTATACTATAGCTTCGCGTTGGGAATGCTGCTGCCCATTCCCGCCCTGTTTTGATTGAGCTTTGCTGTCTAGATACAGAAAAGACAGATGCTTTTGTAAGGAATTAGCATGATTCCTCTGAACCACACCCTGAACCACATTTCCGCAGTCAGAAACCGACAGAGATTCTTTTCGAAATCCCAAGAAGATTTGGCATGAGATATAAAAAAAGCAAACGGGAAATGTAGACATTTTCACCTAAATCTAACGCCAAATAGCAGGGTTGCTGTGTTCCAGTTTAATGGTTAATGAAATTACTGGGTAAAGTTGTTACCTTACACAGTAATATCTTCAAATCACAAAGTAAGCAACTCGCTAGTGATATACTGGTAATATTACTAGCTGGGCTGCGGTGACGTTAACTATCACGCGGACTATAACCTTGTCTGTCGACCTAGTCAAATAAAAAAAGAATGTTCTATATTCCTTTGATATAAATGCAGTTACAGTATAATATTAAAATCAGTCTTTACCATCTTAGACGACGCCAAGGAATTTAGGTCAGAGCAGTATACCGTACGACATTGTCTCGAAAGCAAAGGGAAGCTTCTAACGATGCGTTGAGAGATCTGTAAATGCTAGTTCCATGGTCCGTTGTCACTTCTTTATGACTACAAAGCTATGCTGTACATATGCAAAGTTGCGAAGGTTTTTACGCGGCTAGTTACGTTTTGTCACCAAAATTTACAAAGATAAAAAAGGCCTTGTGAAAAATTTATGGATATTGTGTGCTTATAAGTAAATACACCTTAAATTACAATCAATATAACATATTATTTTTCACATTTTATATTTGGTACCGGCCAAGGCGTGGAGAACCGACAATGCCGTGCGGTACCAGAATTATTAACTCCCTCAGTACCGGGTGTCGTAAGAGGCTAAGGTATCAGAACCGATAGATGGCGATATATGATACCGTAGTTGAAATGATCTGTCCGGGGATGGGCAGCAGCATTTCCGCCAAGTAACTACGCTTTGCTACCATGCCTGCCCAGCGCGGCTATTTTGGCCAAAATTCTTCGCTTCCTGGAAGGCATTTGCCTAGCAATGGGCATTCTACGGCTGATATTATGATGAAAATGATGATGATAAAGCTCGAAAAAAACTAAATAGATTAAAAAAAGATACAGAAAGAAATAACGAAAGGTTAACAATACGTTATCCAGATTCGGGTTTCTAATATGAGAAATAAAAATGGCCAAGAAATTTCGTATAGTTGCTCAAAGAAAAATATCTCAAACTGCTCTCTGATACAGAATTCCGATGATATCACACATTAAGACGATGGGAAGATAATCTGTTGATATTTGCTACTCGAGAAGCCAAAAATTAGAGACTCCTGTAGCAAATAATTATTTTTAGGAAAACTATTAGTACCGTCTGTTATCCGGAAAGAAATGGATGTTAAGTAATTGTTCATCTTTTGTATTTATTTGTTTTATACTACTGCTCCGCAGTGTATTCAAAATCAAATATTCCCAATTTACATTAATGGGTAATTATTGCAAAATTTACAATTCATGTCCTAATCTCCTTTAAATATTTACAAAAATCTGTGAGACAAAGGGTAATAACTTTTTTCTTTTCAACGAAAATTAATGTTGCTCATAGTTTATGTACGAACTGTTTCATTATAAAACAATGAAAATTATTCCCTCGCTACCTCCCAAATCCTAGACAAACATTTTCAATATTAAAAAGCTCAATAAATCAAACTTCAAGATTGACTAATTGATTAAAAATACAATTTGCATTTTTTCCCCTTCAGAATTAAAAATAAATAGCAACATGGTAATTATATATTCATACGTGTGCCACACAAAAAAATATTACCACTGGCAGTCAATATTAAAGTGTGTTTGGAAGATAAAACCATACCAAAGAGTTTTTGTCTACGGGATGACAGACAGAGCTGACATTTTTATTGTGCTAAGCAAGAACCAAACCCAAAGGTTGCAATGACTTCAGATTGAAACAGAACAGAGGCTGAAGACTAGTATTTTTATTTTTATCATGTTATTATTATTATCAGTATACCTTATAGTTTAGCTATGGAGAGGGCAATGCTCGGAGTCTCTTTGTGCTCGAGTTGCCGACATTGCCCGGCGGATTAGTAAGTTAAAATAGCAATGACCGAGACCGATGGAGTCGTACGGTTCTAGAATGGAGATCACGCACCAGCAAGCGCAACGTAAGGTGTTCACCCGCAAGATGGACAGACGATCTGACTAAAACCGCAAAATCGCGCTGAACTCCGGTCGCATACAACCGGTCTTATTGGAAATTACTTGGCGTGGCCTATGTCCAGCAGTGGACGTCTTTTGGCAGATATGATGATGATATATAATATTTTGCTAACCAATTTTAGTAGGTTCTAATTTCTATAACAACGTTACGTACTCGCTAAAATTGCGTGACAAGGTCATAACGCCTGCCTCCTTTCCTTATACGCTGCTCAAATAACTAAATGGCTGACTAAAATACTCGTCGACACCCCTCGAAGCCGTCTGAAGTTAGGAACGCGTCGGGGCTAATCTATTAAAACGCGCGAAGAATTCCATTATTGCCAAAAACGAGGCTATTTCATGTAAATTAACTCTTGGCTAATTGCTATGAATATATTTTAAATAAATCAACGGCGTTTTAAAAATGGTGACGGGCACAATTTAAACGCATGCAGTGTCGAGGGGTGGACCCGCCAACCCGTGGATTATAACTCACTCGACTCGATGTATTTTGTAACATTTTCCAAAAAATATATTTACCCGAATTGTAATGGAAATCATTTTGATAATACACAAAAATAACACTAAGTTTAAAGATTAACTGAATGTGAACATGTTAAATCATAAAAGAAGGATAAAATATGCATGATGTTTTTTTAAATAATCAGATGGTTAATGATTTTTGTATTTATTATTATCATTCAAAATATGTACAAATGTGTTATAAGAAATAAGTTCCCTTCTTTAAATATATCAGGTCGACAAGCAACCAACAGTCCGCGTGGTAGTAAGCGACATCTTTAGTCGCTCGTGATATCTAATAATAGCAGTAGCGCGTTGCCAACCTTGTGACTTTAAGATATTCTGATATATACATTATCCAGTAATATCACTGCCTTTCTCACCCAAACCGGAATACAGCAATGTAAACACTGCTATTTGGTGGTAACTACTGACTATTTTCGTGAGAAAGAAAGCAAGGATTGAGTACTACAACGACTGAGTTATACAACGACTGAATATTACAACGACTGAGTTCTACAACGAATGAATTCTACAACGACTGAGTTTTACAACGACTAAGTTCTACAAAGAATGAGTTCTACAACGACTGAGTTCTACAAAGAAAGAGTTTTACAACGTCTGAGTTCTACAACTACTGAGTTCTCAACGAAAGAGTTCTACAACGACTGAGTTCTACAAAGAAAGAGTTCTACAACGACTGAGTTCTACTAAGAAAGAGTATCCTAGGAGGCGGTAAGGTACCGGATCGGACGGACGGCAGTATATCCAAGCGGAACAACGCAGCTTAAATACTACATGCTGGCGATCAGCAGCAGACTCCTCTTCGCGAAGTTGCGCTCTGCGATTACCACGACGCCTACACAGCGCGGCAATTATAGACGTGTCCAACAGTGGATGGATTATAGTTGATATGATGCTGTATTTAAAACTAATTGTTAGTAGATCTTTCTCTTAAGATAAAAGACTAGGCACGGTCTTGATGGAGTCCTTTAGGTCACTAGCGCAAAGCTTTCCTCTTCACGACTACGTTTTCTTTTCTGGTATATACATATAATAATAGGTGACTTGCGTACATCAATTATTTTTTACAGACTCTGGAATGGAGCCAACGCGTCGAACTTGATAGATAGGCGATCTCACTAGACTTGCAGGCTGGATCCAGCCGCATATAGCCGACACTATTATAAATCTCTTGGTAGGAGCACGTCATCAGCAGTCTCTAAGTCAAATACTCTGTAACTAAAGTACATTTACATACAACATCAATTTAAGTCCCTAAGTGGTTTACTTCTAGTGTTGGCATCATTAAAGTATAGAATTATTTATTCCCTAGATTGGATAAAAGAAATAAGTCAACTCAGAATTATAAATATTTTAACCAAGGCATTTATTTTGATACAACAAAAACAAAGCTGCTACTCCAACTTGATTAAACAAAATACCGAAACAACAGTACAAACTATCACATTATTAGCAACATTACCCAGACCATAAGTGCCATACGGGACCTCTACAGCCTAACTTAAGTACACAACTCCACACAATAAGGTCAAGCTAGATGGTTCAACAGACTCAACATCGCATCTTTCTAATATAATAATTAGGAATATTAAAAGTAATTAATTAATATACGTACATCAACATTTTAAGGTTTTGTGGTATTACGGATGTCTTTACCGAAAAAATTACTGAATAGATTTCTTGATTGAAACTTTTCCGTAACATGGCTGTAATTAATGAAGAGACAAGGAGCCACTCTCGACTACGTACTAGAATCCTTTCTATATCTAATGCATTGCCTATAGACAGACTATAGCCTCAATTTTTATGCACGTCTACTAACTCCAAATTGCTAATGCATTTTTATCATATTAAAAATGTTTATATTGTTTTAAAAAGCTTTTCAAAGCTATAAATCTTTTTAATTTCCTAATTTTTAACTCACGCATGGCTGATGGGGCTTTTAAGTTTGCAGATGGTGATCACATACCGGCATATCATCACATTGCCCATTGGAAGTCCAGTGCTAGACCTCCCCTGTATATAGGCCTCTTCGTGAAAGGGGGAACTTTCCCCATAATTGCCGCACTGAGCAAGCGTGTTGGCAATCATAGAGTAGATTCGTGACAAAGATGCTAATGCCAATCCTCACCCTGTGCATTTGGGCTGCACTTTTATGAATGGATTTGTCGGTTCATCAAACTTAGTCACCTTCAACACTAGGTACAGGGGATGTACTATTGTACTCTACTGGTACCACACGGCATATGTTGCATAGGAAAGTCAACGAAGTTAACAGACGATCAGACTAGAACTTCAGGATTGTGCTTGATCCAAGCCGCGAACTGCCGGTCTTCTTGTAGGCCAGCGGCTAATATGGCGTTGATGATGATAGAAGTTGAGGATGATGATGGACTTGATTTAATCAATGTATTGATCGAATCTGGGCAAGATGTAAAGATGCCCTTGAATTAAGTAAAATAAAAACAACGACGTCACGACAAAGTTATTTTTTGTGTTGGTAGTTGGGAATTGAACTGGTATTTATAAACAGCGTATTTTAACTTTTAACCAGTATCCACACCGGATGTCAAAGATGCTGACGAAGTAGGCAGGATTAAAAATTATATTATGTGTTTTATTTTTTTATAGGTTGACATATAGACCGCTTGATAGTAAGCGTTACCGAAGCCTATAAACGCTCGTGATGTTACAAGGGTACCACTAGACCCTTGCCAACCATTTGATTTGAAGATATTATCTCTTATTACTCAGTAACTGTACTGCCTCTCTCATCCTTCAAACCGCAACACAGCAATGCGAACACTGATATTTAGTAGTGGGATTTAGTTATATTGAGTACCAATGCAAACGACCTTTTTTATGACCTCTAACTTATACAACTTGGCACACAAGAGAACAATATTTGTATTGTATTAATTGTATTTATAGAATGCTAGCACGATTGACGCTGAATTCTCTATTCCATACACTTTAATATTTTCGTTAATTTATTCGTGCATTTTGTGTCGACTGTCTATTAGTTAAACAGGCGACAAAGACCGTATATTTTTTTATTGTCATTCACATTTAATTTTGATTGGACCTTCTGTAGTTTCCGTCGATGGTTACCATGTTATGTTTGAAAATGAAATTGTTTCACTTTACGCCCGATTGCCTCCCACCCCGCACCCCGCGCGCCTCCGCCCGCGACGCCGAAAGCGGGCAGATCCATTAACTTGCATATTTTACACATGTCCCCGACATTCGGTAAGGCTGTAAATCTCCGCTTGTATTTGTTTCTTTTTATTCGCATCAGAAGTGGGGATTGAGGCGCTTGTTTCACAACTAGCATACAGCGGGTGCTTTCGTTAAGGAAAAAAGAGTTTTATTTTCACGGTTTTTGGAATATGTTTTCTATTACCTTTGGCTAAGTTTAACCGATTTATTCAAGGAGTGGTATTTACACACTGCAGCCTTTATAATTGTTTCGTTAAAATATTCCGTTAGAATATTAAATTAACTTAATAAAATCAAGCGATAAGCTTTAATTATCGTAAAGATAAATATCGTAGACACTATTAAATTCTTTTTCAGCGTAGAAATTTGAGTAGAAATATTATTTGCAATGAAATACACATACCTCATCCAGCAAGAATGATCAAAAAACTTAAAACCTACTTACATACTCGTATTAATACATCACAGTTTAAAATTGCATTTGTTGCATAGCACACTGAACAATTTACTGTGCCTGTGTATAAAAACTATAATGAAATTCTCGTATATTATTAAAAAAGTTTAAATTTTAGATAAGTACCTAATAATGAATTATCTTATCTGAATTGAACTATAATATATACGAATAATAGAGTTAACAATATGATCAAGTACTTGTGGAACCGCAACATTGCAAGAGTTGATAAGCATTATGCAAGACTCCTTTTAAACTAATGGTATAAAAGTGGATGTAAGTAAGACGAAATGGAAAGTGATTTAAAAGGAGAAAAGTATGACAAATTATGAAATTGTGATCGATGGCATGAAATTTGAACAAGAAAGAGTTTGTGTATTTGGAAGTATTTTTACAAAAAACCTGAAGTATGAAGAAGATATTGAACGAAGATTGGAAGATAGAAATAGTGTAAATGGAGATGAATACTTATTATGAATCCTTGGCGGACAAGATAGGATTCCTACCATCTTTACCACCGGTCTTATCAAAGATCCGTCTTTCTACAATCTATCAACATACTTTTTAAGTTTACTATCGGGCAGTTTTCATCAGGTCTACATTTTGTTTATAACATACATTATGCTACACCATTTGAAATTGAGCTCTGGGGACCGATTTAGTAATCATTAGAGATTAGATTATATGTGGCTCTCGATAAATTTCGGCAGATCTCTAATTACCAAAGGATTGTTGTTAAATTTATTCGACTGGGCAGTAGTTCTCGTTAAACTGCGAAACATCTCGTTTAACTTTCCTTAGCGCCTCACGTCGAACGTTCTGATCGAATGTGTGTTACCACTGATATACGATACTGTTTAGTGATATCTATTAGCCAAATAGATACGTACCTGAAAGATATGGAGAGGGCATTCCTCAGGGTCTCAGCGATATCGAGCCAGGCACAAGAAAACTTTTGTAAGAATCTAAACCATACCCAGTGGATCTGCAAGTTGAAGTGGTAATAGTCTGGGCACATGACTCGGATAGCCGATTGGACCGTAACATTCTAGAATGGAAATCGTCATCGTTAAATTGTGCTAGATGCAGGCCGCTTACAACCAGTTCTGGAAATCTCTTGGAGTTAAAGCTTAAGACATCCTACGACTGAGATAAGTAGTGATATTCAATATAAGAAATAAAAATATAATTTGATTGTAAAATTGCATATTAATCTATATAAATATAAATGTATACCTCCGAAACTCTAGATTAAAACAACTGCATAATCTTAGCAACTGATTTTTTTGTTGTACCTGTATTTTATTTTCCAGTGCAGGGGAATAATAGGATCGGTGAATTAGTATAAAATATTGTCTTATCTTTAGATTCGGGTGCAGGAATCAATAAAAAAGTATTGTAATAGGATCATTGGGATAAAACATTACGATGTATGTATGTGCACGGACAAAGTTTGGGCGACCAGTCAGTAAGTCGTAAATCCAACTCCAAGATAAGTAGCAGCTTAATTACAAATATAATACCTGCTTAACTCATAACACTCAGACACAAAACAAATACATGTTTATCCTGAGGATTGAACCCACGACCCTTGGCGCACAAGATTAGGGGTTATATCAAATGCGCGACCGTATCCGTCAAAATGTGTATAGTATTAACGTTAAAATATTGATACTACTCTCGTAATATTCATGAACTGGCTACATTACTGGGTGAACGTGCCCGTCATAAAATTTAACTGATAACAATATGCTCGAAATATTAAATTCGAGCATCTCTTTTCAATCGAATGATGTTCGTGAAATCTGTACTTGTTTAAAATTAATTTAATTTGGCGGCATTCTTTCGTAAAATTTGTTGACATTTTCGAGTCGTGTTGTGGTGTAGGAACGGATATTTTTGAATCTTTAATAAAATTTAATTACTTTATCCGTTTTGCTCGATGGTTTGCTTGTAGATTAATAATACCACTAGGCATTAAGTACGCCATTTGTATTTTTGATGTGCAAATAGTGTACTAGAACCTAGGGATGGTGGTATATCCATCCGAGACAGTGTAGCTCAAATGCAGCTGCGTTGTGCGATTGCCAACTCGCTTGCCCAGCGCGGCAAATATGAGGAAAATTTCCGTTTTTTCCCGAGGCCTATGTTCTGCATAGGACTTTCAGTAGCTTATGTGATGATACATTGTTTAATCTTTTGTTATAATCTATTGTATTGTAATATATTAATCTATTGTCTAATATCTGTATATAACATAAACTATTTACTAATACTCGAAGTCAGGTCAACGTAGAAGTCGCTGTGAAAATTTGTTAATATTAAAAAAAATAATAAAAATGCGAGTTACCGCTAAGTACTTTTATATATGACATGTGGAAAAACAATAATCATTTCATTTTGAAAATATCCGAAAAACACTGCTCTTTTTCTCATTAGAGAAAATAATTATTGATTTACTAAAATTCTACTCTTATCCTGGCGCTAAGCTGGCAACCCACAGTTAATAGTCCAACATTACAATAACAGGTACAATAAATGATAATAAAACTTCATTATAACAGCATTAAAACATATTTATGTAAAACATTAAAAGTTGTTATTATGTTAGCGCAATAAACTGCCATTACACGTGGCTAAATAAGTTTTAACTATAGGGTAGTAATTAAAATAACATTCATACATTTCGAATTATTTTTATTATCTCGTAAAGCATACAAGAAATAAAAAGCAAGTTTTACATACAAATTCGTTGAACAGTGACACAATTGGCGTAATACGAATTTCAAACATGTACCCTGGATCAAGTTTTTTGTATTCTAACACGCACACTTAGATACGAATGACACGATTGGTCCCGCTATGTCGGTAGTGTGCGTGTGTTCATCGTGCGTATACACAAACGCGGTCCAGTTAAATACTTGTTTTATACACAGGTGCCAGATTGTTCAAAATAGGGTATTTGACTCAATGTCTCATTAAAAAGTGTAAACATTATGTTTATTAAAACACCAATTATCTAATAAAATATAAGTTTCACCCCAAAAAAGTTATAAAGGATTA
>JACJUM010002929.1:5191959-5212821 GCA_020976665.1 Heortia vitessoides
ATATATATATATATATATATATATATATATATATCATTCAGCATTTTTCATAAAGACCGAACATTGTATTATGGCCAATTTGTCACTTGGCCCATAACATCTATATGACATACAGACACGTGACGTCAAACGTCTGCAGAGCCATTTAATACGTATTTATGTATACTACTATTTATGTCAATTTATATCCCCACTTGAAAATATGTAATGTAAATGTAATTTTAAATGGATCTACTTTGCAACAAAATTTGATTCTGTATCCAAATATATGTACCTAACTTATATACAATCAAATACCCTATCACCGTCTGTTTAGAAATACAAATCAAGAGTCCTTACTAAAATTTACAAAGACCATTGTGATAACGACAAAAACGTTCCTTCCTCCTTGTAAAATATAATCATATTTTTCAGTCTTATTAGCAAGTAAAAAAGATAAGCGAGTGCATTGATTTCTTCTTAACTAAACTTAGATATCTTTATAATTATATTATTACCAACTGAGTCTTAAGTTGACGAAATTTTACCTGTATGGAGATACATTAAGTTATATTATATAGTATTACGAATACTGACATTATCATTTTATATGTCCACGTAGAACGTAGGTTTATATAAAAACATTGTATGAAGCTGTATATATATTATGGGTTTAATCTAATCTTCCAAGCTAAATCTGATGTGTTGTTATATAATGATATTTCAATTATAAATACGTCGATCGACATTTTTCTTAACGTAAAATTCTCAAAAGACTGGTCCAAATGAATCTGGGATTTACTAGGTATATTTTTGTAGAAAGACAGAATCGTGCAGTTTTAATTTAACATAGTGTTGGCGAAAAGTCGGCACTCAATAAACAGTACAATTACTATTTATATTCTCTAGAATAAAATTTTTTACTTGAGTTCTATTTTCAAATTTAAAAGATACAGAAACAACAATTATTTGAAATAAATCTGTTAAGAACTAACCTTTTTGAATTGCTTATAAAAAAAGAATGCTTAAAGCCAGGACTACGTGTCATCATTGAATAAGGAGAGCCGTCACAAATAACATCTTGTTATAAATACGTTCTCAAATGTACACAGTTATTCCATAACCTACGACGCGTGTTCTTGTTCGCTGCTATAGGCCATACATTACGCGGTAAAGTATTATTTTGTTTTTGATATCTAATAAAAAATTATCAAATAAAGACAGAATTCACTGTTTTTAAAAAACAATTTTTGTAATAAATTATTTCATAGAATGAAAAATAAATCAAAAGAAAAATATATTTAATTTATATGTTAAGACAAGTGTTCTTATTTGTTATTTATATTATAAATTGTAAATGTAAGTTGTAAATGTAAGTTGTAAATGAGTTTGAAAACTATCGACTTATCGAAGTCGTCACCAACACTGCTTAAAATGTCAAAATATACTATCAGTCGATCTATTTTAATATAAAATCTTATTTCATCTCGGTTTTTATTAAGTCTATTCGCTGAAAATTCATATTCGATTTCGACACGATATTAAACTGTAAGTCATATGCTTTGAGTTCTGTGATATGAAATGTAATACTCGCATTCACGCAAATATACACAATACTAAACTAGAATATTTAAATTACTTTCTTATTTACTAATATTACCATCTGTATACCCACTTTTCATAAAGTAATATAGCGAAAAAATAAAGGAGAATCAATATAAAAAGTAGGTATATTGATTAAGAATCATTATTTAAATGCTGGGGTCCATCACAACCTTAAATGAAGTCAGCGGGTAAAATAAAATGTAAATATAAATAAATGGAAATAATTACATATTCACTGATACATAGCAACTAAATAACGTAATCAACAAAATCCATAACAAATCATTAATATTAAGTACATTGCCATATTAATTTTAAATTTTAACCACCAATCATTTATATGGCAGAAAGAGATTCCTTACAGATCGTAATAAACATAAAAGATGTAGGTTTAATTAAAAAATAATAAATAAAACAAAAACTAGTCTTAACTATAAAAGTAATCGTCACAATTTATCTTCGAAGAAGTGTTTTTATTAACGTGGTTTGAAGAAAACTTTTAAAATTACAAACAATTTATAATTTATTATTTATAATTTTTTTTTAGTTTAAAACTATAATGCAACAGCTTGTATTATTATTTTATACGCGTGTACCGTTTTCTTTAAACCAGGCCTCATTCAGGCACAGAATAATATAGATATAACGTCTAAATTACTACGCTAGGCATACTGATACCACAACCCTAAGTACAAAAGTAAAAAAATCTATGAACTGTATTGAACTGCTATTCTGTGGCGACGCGATATAGCGACGCGACTTGTAAGCATAAGTATAGTGTTTATTTTTGGATTACACAATCAATATACTGTTGAGCGGGAAATGAATAAGAAAATCTCAAATCGCACGGCTCATGGTGAACACAGCACGCACTGAGTCTATATGGTGACAAATACATCTATTTTATTCTGTGGTATAGAAACAAGTAATATTTATAATTACTAGGACATTTGCATTGTTTATCAGTACACAAAGGGAATTGTATTCTAGAATGGAATGAAACCTCAAAGGATCAAATAACGACGAAGCGTCAATTTCTTCTCGTAGATGTTGGTGCCTCATATTTAACGGTAAACACTACGATCACCGAATATAACACGGAAACCATGCATTCCCACTTAACTTATTCTAAGTAAACATAAATATTTTGTACTATTATAAGTCCGTAAAACACTTCAAATATGGCTTCTCTTTAAATATCACATTTTTGAATTGCCAATTGCAAAATACCAAAATGGTATATTTTTTTAAGGCGGCAACACTGAGTTGAGTTTTCTTTTTAAATTTTTCCTTTTACTTTAGGACATTGTGAAATTGACATGCTATTAACCGGTGGAACATGTGCTAGTATAATCAGCTACCCTCGTTTAGCACTTAAATGCCTTGTATTTATAAACGATTTCAAGTCAAATTTAACACAACAGTTAACTTTGAGTTCTCCGTATTATGAACTAATAGAGGTACAAATTAGTAGATAAAATCTAAGTGAACAAGCCATAAAAGTTGTGAAACAAAAAGTTATTCAGTAAGCTGTATGCATTTTCAGAGTTCACAACGAACCGTGCACAGAAAGAAAACTAGTCAAATTCACAGATCCATTACTTTTAACTGTTTACCAGTCCCGCCATTACTATATTATGAAAGGATAACCATCAAACTAGTTCATTGGCCTATTAGTTAATAGTTGTCAATTTCGTGCCGTCAGGGTTGGGTTAAACGTACTGCCGTGTAGTGGGTCCATTTTTCCTAGAATGCGGCAATGTATCGTCATTGTTAACATTGTTGCCGCAATTGTTGTTGTGTAGAAATGACATTTCCACGCCACCATCGCCGCCCTGGGGAGATAACAAGAATGTTAAGGGTACTCTTACGAATGTAGCGCAGCTTCTTCTAAAATAGGTTTCGCGTTACGTTAATATCTAGGGCTTCGCGAATTGGATTTATCATTGAATAGCTCGGTTCGTTAGCGAGTTCTATAGATAGCGTAGGCGTGGCCTAGCGTTTTGTAATAAAGATCTTTAAATTTGTCAAATGGTCTATAAAAAAGCTCGTCAATTGTTCGTGTAGTATTAACGTTTATAATAAAAAAAAATCGAATAGGCTCTCAGTACAAGGAAACAAATTTATTTCTACAATTACTCTGTAAGTATCATTTTGATTAGTCATAATCTGAGGCCTAGCGTTTGGTAATAAAGATCATTATCTTTATCATATCGTCTATAAATAGGCTCGTCAAAATTTATTTAAATTAGGCTTATAATTTATAATAAAAATAAAACTAGTAGTCTTTCAGTACAAAATACAAATTTATTTATCTACTATTTTATACACCAAAAAGCTCATCGTGTTTAGGATTTTTTTTTGGCAAAAATTCATTAAAAGTATTGGTATATTTTTTAAAAATTATCCAGAATTCCCGGTGTAAAACCAAATGATAAGTCAGAATAATCTAAATAAAGAATAATCAGTATAAAATATACTGTATTTTAGATATGGCTAGGCCAGGCTGAAAATCGCGTCCAAAGCCCCTAGCTAGCGCATCCAATAAACAGTTATTTATTGTATAGCTGAAACGAAACATCATTAGCGAGTCGGTAACGACTTTAAATTTTCCAAACAATGTTTTCCACCAGCCATGTCTTACGTATAATACAATACTACAGTATTACATCTAATATTTTTGTCACTCTCATCCATTTAAGTGCATTGGGTTAATTATATCTTCTTACTAGTAACCTTTGCTTCACTTCTAATCCTAGTAGGTATGTTTTTTTCCCCCGATTGCATATTTTTGTTATTTCAAAATTATTAAATATGTCGTAGCCAGTACAAAAATCTGTTCGCGTAATTAAAAGCATTGCGTAACGAACCTACATTAAGTTTTGTGACCCGTCTGGTGCCTGCGGACTAATTTAAGATTGGTTTCTATTAAATGACCTATGTTACTCCTACGATCACTTGGATCATCAACTGTACCTATAAATATTTGAGTTTTAGTTTTACGAGTTTAATTCTTCACTAACTCCTAATCTAGTAATTTAGAGCGATTAGACAGATAATAACAATCAATTATATTCCTTAAATAGTGTTATTGAATCAATCAGGACAAATGTATTTGTAATGGACGTTTTCCATTAAAATGAATAAGAAACACAAATAAACAGGGTGACCTCAGGCTAATTTACCCGTTATCGACATCGCTTTAGTAAGACCACAAGAGAAGTGGACTTAGATTTTTTATACAAAATATACAACTTCACTATCTGAATTAGGCGTTCTAAAATCTGTCTTAGAATTGTATACCTATCGTAGTTTTCTTATATAAGCTTGTCTCTCTCTTGTGTCATTAAAGTAAAGTCACTAATATGACTGAACTAATTTCAATAATCTCAAATAATACTATCGAAGAGAGATAACTTTTATTTATAAATATTAGAATATTATTAAAAAAAGGGTAAATTAATGTAAGCTTACTTCTGCGTGCATGGGGTTGGCTGTGATAGTAATGGGCACCTTAGCCTGGATGTATCCGTTGTTCGCACCGCTTTCTGGCACGGAAACTTTTTCCTCTGAAAGTTTAATCAATATTAACCTTATAGCTGAGTACCAGAGTTCACATGTATGGTCATTAAATTGAACGCAAGACTCCTTTTCTACTAGCATAGTTAAGATACTACACTGTATATTGATTTTTAAGAAGTATTTGAGGTAGTTGGTGTATAGGGATTTGATTCTAAAATGTATGTCACAAGATACGTAGCTGGCAGGGCACAATACTGTCCTCCACTATTATATCATTATAGCCATTGGAAGTCCATAGTCATGCTGAACATAGAACTTCCCAAGATAGGGTGATTTTTTCTCATAATTGCCGAACTGGGCAAGCGTATTGGCAATCGCGATGCTGATGCCCATGCCTACCCTGTACATTTGAGCTACACTGTTGCGGATGGATATACCGTCATCGGTCGGTTCTGATACCTTAGTCGCCACTTACGACACCTGGTATAGAGGGAGGTACTAATCTACTCAGCCGGTACGTCACGGCATATAAAAACCTAAAGTATATAAATAGGATTAATGCGTTTAAAATAAGATCTTTGTGCTAGACTATAATTACACCCTTCCAGAAATGGAGAAAATTCTGGGAGGCATAATTGAAATTACCACCGCTAATTGCTATCCCTTTCATGGTTGGGAACTCGTGTTAGATCGGTTAATTTCTTCCGAGAAAACATTTCATGCTCATAATGATCCCGTGTCAATTCATTAACTCTAACAGAGTTTCTGGCAATCATTAACCTCATAGTAATAAGCAAAAACCTCATAGTAATAAATAAAAAGGGCAAAGTAAAGAACAAAAAGATCTGTTTACACTTACTATCCGCAGGAGGTCGTTTCGCTCTCCTACAGAGCAGCAATGTGACAGCTAGTATAACCAACAGGGCCACTGCACCAAGGGCACCGCCTGCCGTCACCAGCGGGTCAGGAGCTCTGGTAGATCCCTTCATATCCTCAACTGGAGCTTCAGTCGTCGTGGTCGGGGCGTTCATAGACCGATGGGTTTTCGCGTCCTGAAGGAAGATATAAGTTTCATTCATAAAAACGTATTTATTACGATGATATTTAATATAAAAAATTTACTTGTTTCAGGTTTCGTAAGACTTCAGATTCGATTCATGAACAGATTGCCAATATTTAGGTGTACCGAACAAAAAACCGACACAGCAGCGAGGCACACTAATAAAAACTTTTTTTTTAATTCTAAATTTTACAAAAAAACCTTTAATTAACAGTGTTTAGAATACTAAAACATTTTTAACAACTCCTAATTTGTTGATTCTAAGTAAAATTTCTAAATTCCATCTATTGATAAATAACAACGATTCGAAGATCGAGATAAAAAATCACCAAATATTTGACATTTCAGTATACCGCCAACTTGATATAACAGCTACAAAAATCTACAACAAATGCAGTATACCTACAATATCCGCTTTTCGATTTACCTAATATAATTTGTTTCAAACTTTTTGTTTGCCTTAAATGAAATTTTAAAAACAAAAATTTGCAATTTTGCAGAAGTTGCAAAAGTTTTATTTCATGCCATAGTTTTCGCGCGAATGATCTTATAAATGAAATTACTCGTAGTTTGTTTCAATAAAGAATTATTATACATAATATAATAATATTTAAACGTGTTACAACTAAATAGAATTTTAATAATAAAAAGTTCCTTGGAGCTTGCTAATCAGTCAAGTCCTTTATTTAGTCCAGGTTCTCTAGATCTCGATTAATTCGATCGGGACATCCCTAAACGAATTAATCGATATCACCTAAGCTTAAAAGTGTCTGTCGTTTCTTTACAGTTCTAAGTAACTAAACATGCACTGGAACGATCCATGTGGTAATTAGTTTCATCATACCCTCCGTATCTGTATTATCACAAAGATATCACTAACGCATTGCCAACTTTGTGACCTGCATTATGTGATATTGCCAATGTAAGAGAGGCAAGAGGGGTATAGAAGTTACTAATATATCAGGGATCCTTCTTACAATAAGTATTTAGACCGCCATAAAAGAGTGCAAAGAAGTTTTTACGAAATATGCATTATAGACGTTCTGACAGTATATTGCCTTACCCAAAAAAAAAATAATACTGGGAAACGCTCACAATTGACTCTTTTGGCTGACACTTTTACGAACCATGCTAATTCCTTTGAGAAGTCATTGACTACTCTATCGCATGAAATCAACACAATTTAAAACACATAACTAACTTATACTAGCACACTCAGCCTCACAAAACAACCCTCAGTATTAACTCTTAACAAAAAACTTATACTTCCCAATACCAATATGTCTCTTTAACGGTGTTGGTTTCACAACTATTCTTTTTTTGTTTTAATTATTTTTATTTAATTTAGCAGAACCAACAGATGACAGGTTACCCACCCAAAACAATGTAGATCCATTGCAACAGGGCGGGGATGGGCAGCAACATTACCATAGGGTTACTATGCTCCTTTATTACGGGCAAATTTACCCCTTTCTTGGATGTTGATGAACTTCAAATGATGATTTATGTTTCACTCCGTTCAATGTTATTTACACAGAGCTAAATATAAATTCTGGTATGTAATTAATGATTTACATAATTACTTTGCGCGTATAATGTATGTTTTATATACCAAGGCCGAAGTGAAATCGCGTGAAAATTTCGCATTTTGCCCGGTCATTGTGGCACCATTTCTTAAACGTAAAGTCACAGGTATCATTGTGTGCGTATTCAAATTATTAATGGTCCGCTAGAGTCGGTACAAAAGGGTTTTAACCGCGCACTTATTTTAGAGCGTTGTGCATCGTCATTTTAACAAAGTACTAAATTCCAATAATTTGATATAGCTTGGAACCGACTGGCGGTATACCCATCCTACAAGCGTCACTCAAATCTAAAATGCGAGTTCACAAAGTCACGCCCTGTGATTGCCACCACGCCTGCACAGCGCGGCAATTATAGGGCATAACCCCCCCCCCCCCCCTAAATGATATAGCTCTCGGTTTTAACAGCCGTTTAGTTACAAAGATCAAAAGGTTAAGCGTATTCGTGCATAACCAATAACTGTCCACTTCATAATATTTTCCCTCAAACTCTCTATTCATTGTACCAGCCACCGGAAGTCCACTGAAAGACGTAGACCTCCCCAAGAACAGGGGAATTTTGTCCATAATCGCCGCGTTGGGCAAGTGTTGGCAATCGCAGAGAGGAGCTTTGGCGACGCGTATACCAATGTCCGTCTTATGGATTTGAGCTTTACTGTTTTGGATGGATATACCGCCATCTGTCGGTTCCGGTACCCCAGTTACCTCTTACGACACCTGGCACAGGGGGAGGTACTATACTACTCTGTTGGTACCATTTTATCTATGATGGTTATAAATAAAAATTAAACATTCAACAAAATGAAAATTACTAATATCTGCATGTATAAGTTTCCAGATAATAATATATATAATTTTAGAAAATGTATTACATCATTACACTGGTTACTCATTATAATATTGGATTTATATAGGTGCATATGAGTACGGACCAGCCTATTATCAAGTCCATTAACTTGTCGCAGACTTGGGACAAAGCTGCTCAGCTAACCGCTTAGATCGGTTCTGTTCATTACCTACTACATGCACATACAACAATAAGATTATACATATAGACAATCTGTTATCCATACTAATATTAAAGTTACAAAAGTATGTCTGTATGTTTGCTACCGCTTTAATACTAAACTGTTATACGAGTAACAATTGGGTTTGACACTTGGTTAGCTTGGACTTTATAAAATTATCATCATTATCCGTGACATCCACTGTTGGATATTGGCCTTTCCAAGAAAGAGGAAATTTGCTTACAATTACTGCGCTGGGCAAGCCTGGAGGCAATCGTAGAGCGTAGCATCAAGACGGGTATGCTGCTTATCTATGCTCTGTTGCATTTAAGCTACACTGTTTCGCATGGATATACCCCCACCTGTCGGTACCGGCACCTCAGTCGGCACTAACGACACCTACAGGGGGCGGTATAATTCTACTCTGCCGGTACTTCACTGCCAATTATATAAGCTACTTTTTATCCCAGGAATAATTCCCATGAAACTCGATACACGTCAAGTCAGTAAAAACTGAATATATATTTAAATACGCGTTATACATTACGTCGTAACTAGTGAAAAAACTTACCCGTATAGTACTAAATTGTGATGCTGCCTGCGTCGTGAAAGCGCGCATCTTGACTTCGTACGCAACGTCGGGCGTGAGATGCGACAGTGTGACGGTGCGCGCGCCGCTGTCGCTTACAGCAAGCTTGTCGTACGAGCCTGCAGAGCTGACTGCGCGGTAATACACGTAGAAACCTTCAGCCTGGATCCCGTCGGTGCCAGCTGCCCACTGAATACATTTCATAGATATAAGTTGACGCAGCGTAGAGCGTCCACCCGCAAGATAGACAGACGTTCTGACTAAAACTAGCATGCAACTAGTCCTATGGGAGATTACTTAGGGATGCTAATGTCCAGCAGTGGACGTCTTATTGCCAATACGATGATGGTGAAGTTATATACGTCATTCTGACGTATAAGTTTTTATTATTTGAAAGTAAAATTCTGTTGTTATAAAATTCTGTAGATATTATTTCGAGGAAAACAACAAGCATCCAAAACATCCATTCTCCTTTACTTTCGCGTTACATAGCGATATCTGAAATATTTAATACTAGTTTTATGCCCACTTATAGTTATTCCGAAGAGGCGATGTCGCCCTTTGACAGTAAACTATACAAAAAATCGTGTCAATTCCTTAGAGAAAAAATAGCTACATCTAAGCTACAGGTATTTTCAGGACCTAAAATATGTTTTATATCAGATTACCAAAAATCTCCATGCAAAGTTTTATACAAAACCGTACTGCTATTCTGGCGTGAAACAGTAACTATCATATACAGCCATCTTATCATTATCATTCATCACCCTTAACAAACGTCAATACAAATGTCATAAACGCGAACATTACAATGATACAATACAAATTATATGTCAGTCTAATAGTCGATTATATATAACGACAAACTCATTTTAAGTAAATCGGAGTCGACTTGAGCCCGAATAAGAATAGAGTTTAAAAAGTAGGTATTTAAAAAGAGGTCTTCATAATAGAGTAGGCTACGAGAGAGGAAAATCAAATAAATCCGTGCAACAAAGTGGGATAGGGATGAATTGGCAAGGTATCCCTGCTTAACAAACACAATTTGTCGAACTCGGAGCCAAGCAGCTACTCTAACATGTTTGTTCGATTAACTGACGTGATGGAATACTTACTCAGAAGTTTTGTGGAAACTCATAATTTTATCCGCTACTAATATCTTTTGCATATTACAAACAATGTGCGTTGAATATTGATCAAGATTTGTCAAATTTTACACTCAATTGGTAACCTACTAGCGTTTGACCCATATACTCAGTGCCTCATGTCTACATAGGTAGTCGGCCCCTTGTCTACCGCCTCGAGCTCGGAGGGCGTTTGCAAGAGGCCCCCTTGAGAATGATTCTAAAGCAGACCGAACGCTGATACTTAGTTTTTATTTTTTTCGATTCTTAAAACTACGATTATTACTTACCTAACTACCCAAAATATCAGGTAAGAACAAGTTGTAACACATCATAATTTCTTCTCGCTAATCCGACTTTGTGAAAATTGGGCCACGCTACGCCTCTAATACTTAAGTTGATTATGTTACTTCGTTCGTCACTTTCTATTACATTAAACATTCCTAGGGAAAAATATTAAACTGTAGCCTTTAGGTAAACGTTCTAACAGCTTTACAAAAACACGCTTTGTCATTCCAGTTCCCTTAAGTATGAAAAACTGTAATGTTAATAAGTGTAGGTTACATATTATAGTAATCATATAGTAAACCTTAATAATATTAAAATCCGAAAGTAACTCTGCTGTCTGTCTGTAACGTATTCACTCCTAAACTACTGAACTGATTTAAATGAAATTTGGTACACAGATAGTCTACAGCTCTAGAAAGGATATAGGCTACTTTTTCATTCGACATAAGTGTTGTAAGGGGTCGAAAGGGGGGATGAAAAGTTGTATGGAAGTATCGCTATCATTAGAGCTCGAAGCTTAAAACTTATTATTTAGGCTATTGATTTGTATATATAAATAAATATAACATTTAAAGTTTATATAAGTTAAAGTAAAAAGGTATAGTGCCCAAAGAAACTACTGCACGCGGACGAAGTCGCGGGCAAAGCTAGCATAATATAATTTGTAATACTATTAATTTAATCAGATAACTACGTATTTTTCAACAATTTAATTTCCATAAAACTATTCTTCTAACAGCTTTCAAACGCGGAATATTTAAAGTGAAATTCAATTTATTGTTCAAAGTTTCAGTTTCCTTGTAACGAACGTAAATACGTAAATAAACCGTGTGTAGTGAACGCGTAAATGTAAAAAATATTATATAATATATAAATATATATAAATATTATTTAGTTCACTTTAATGTGCGAGGTTTATTAAAATTATTTGTTCTAAGAATTAAGTAAATGATTATATATTAAAAATTAAGGTACAAGTGAATCCAGTACTACTCTCTAAAGCTAATACGTTCCTTGAATTCCATTTACAAACTTAATATAAGCTTCAGTTTACATTGCTAACAGTACTAGGAATCTTCAAAGCATGCCCAAAATACATACATAATGGCTAACTTCTTGGAGTTAGGACAAAATTGTCGCTTTAATCCTAATGCGAGGAGTCCAGTCTGAACCACATTCGTTTTGAACTTAATCTCAAATTATCAAAGCGGGGAAAGTTTGACATATTCCCACTACAATAATTTGTAAATTTATTGAATTAGCTGTGGGTACCGACAGAGTATAATAGTACCTCCCCCTGTAACAGGTGTCGTAAGAGGCGACTAGGCTAACAAAACTGACAGGTGGCGGTATATTCATTCGAAACCAAATAGCTCAAATGCACGGGGCGGGGATGGGCAGCAGCATCTGCGTTTCTAAACCTACGCCCTGTGTGTTTGCCTATTTGATCAAAATGCAACTTTCCAATACTATTTTTTTTTAATCAGTCCAGTAGTTTTTATGTTTATTTATTACATTTACACAAATATGTAAACCTCATTACATTCCATTTTAGGTGTTTATAGTTTGATTTTATTAAATACAATATAACCTATGTTATTTGGTGAAGATCTAGATCTCTTTCTAATGACGATTATTTAATTCAGTCGAGTAGATTTTTGTTAAATACTCGTAACATTTGAATATCAAATATTTCCTTTTTATAAAATAAGTACAGATATATGTAACGTTGTTTAAAATGATTATTTGTCAATCATTTCTTGTCAAATGACGGAACACTAATAAAATTTATAGTTTGATGATTGATTGTTTAATTCTTATACCTTAACACACGTCACGTTTTTTACGTAGGAATTCCGTATATGTTTATTTACTCTGTTTGTGTTTTTCTTTATTCAATTGGTTTTATATATTTAATATGCCACGATTTATATACATGTAAAGTAAGTTTTTACTAAAAAAAACAACTTTACCGCAGGTTTGAAAATTGTGAAGACAAGTTGTCAACAAGTTGTGAAGTCAACGGTTAAACTGTATTATTTGCAGGGCATATCAATTTAAATTAGGGGTAGAAATTATTTACCGTCCAGTTGAGTTGTATACTATTCGGAGATATCGCCTTTGCTTGCTTTAGTTCTGGAGCGCGCGGTACTTGACTGACACCCCTCTGTAGGTAGAATCTACCGCTGCTCTTCCCCATTTTGTTGTCTTGATTCGAATATACCGCTGCTACTCTGAACCTGTGGAAATATTAACAAATAATTAAGAGAACTTTCTAACACGTATTTAATTTTCTATTTATTCATAGTCGCATTAATTATATTTTTTTATTTAAATCTCCATAGAACGTAGAGATGAATTACGAATATTTAGAGAGTTATTAAACCAATGATTCTAGATCCAATACAATATGAAATAAACGTATGTTTTAGATAATTTTTTAAAAATTGTAATTATTTTTAGACAATATCTCACTCGATGAATATGGGTCAAGTATTTTCTTTTTTAGGTTTTCTAATAAAACACATATGATTTCTCGAAAATATAATCCATAACCTTTATCATTACAGAAATTATATTGATATAATTATGGTTTCCGCTCCTCGTGCATACATTATGATTACTCTCTCCTTAGCGGTTTCTTTTACTGCCGTAAAAGCGAGCGAGCGATATGTCTCGTAATATAGAACAATCCTAAATCCACAAAGGAAGGAATCAGGTCTGTTTGAGATTTTAACAAATATAAGTAAATATGATTTTTTTTATTATAATCAATATACTCACTGCGGTAATGATATATTTCATTAAGATAGTGTATTTAGCGAGCTGTTTAGAAATGGTCAGACTGTGCCAGATATTGAAGAAAGCCGTTGTGAACAATGGGAATTCGTATAGGGAAGAAGTTGACACAAACGTCCTTAATTACCCGGATACTCTTCCAAGACGCACTTAAACTAAAATAAGCAACCAAGCGGCCTTCTAAAGGACCACTGCTCTTGTGTCTGTTAATTTTAGACCCAAATCAAAACAGCTTAATCTTACTCAAAACAGACTTAATTCAACTATACCTATCATAAACGTTATTGAATCATCAAAAAACAATAATATTTCCAATGTAGACGATACCAGATTCTATAATGACTGCAGAAACTAAGACACACATTACACTCACTTGTAATATACGTTAGGTCGGAGACCTTCCACTTCACAAGCGTGTATATGGGGCTGGTAATCGCCGTCACCTGTCTGCCATGACATATCGCTCATATTTGACACCTCCTTATACTGCACCTGAGAGTAAAAAAAAATCGTTAGAAAAAATTGACAGCAATTAAGGGAGTTGGAATGTCATGTATCAATGATGCTATAACAATCTCAACATACAGCATTAGATATTAATAATAAATTTACAAAGTGGTAGAGAGATAAATCTCATACAATCGCGCCGCCTACATTGGTACCTCACTCTCACCTATTTCTACCGCCAAAAAGGGTGGAGATCGATCCCTCATGGGTTTCCTTGACATACTTTCGCAGGCTCTCAAGACGTCAAAAGTACTGTAAATTTAACCTTTATTCTTCTTGAATTATTTACATGAGTAATGAGTTTTAAAATTCGTCTATTTTAGGCTTGTTTAAAACAACAATAATAAGCTTAAATAGAATTTAGAGAAGAGGGTTCTCCAAAGGGGATAAGAGACCAAGTGGATGCTTTAAGACGCAAAAAAGACGGAACACGCGTGACCTGATTTGTCCAAAAGGCTAACAAAACATTTCTATAAATACTTTTGACCCTTGTCGATAGATTTTTTTTAATATTTTGTCTGTTTGCAAATTATAAACGTAACGGCGCAATCTTATATATCTATTAATTGTGTTTGTTGTATTTTGTTTGTTTATTAACAAAACAAGAAAACTGCACGTGGTCCCGAAAATCGGGAAAGGGATCCGCGAATAAATTAAAGATGCCAGTTTGAACTGTATGGCATAGTTTAAATCTCAAGATTAGGTACAGACATCGTTTTAAATTAAATTAATTCTATTCAAATAAAAGTAATCTACCTGTTTGACTTTATATTAAAAAGATTAAATTTTTTTTATAAAAATATTTTGATATTGCATGATACTGATAAGTTTTTAATTAAGGTATATTTTCAGATTAAAACAATATTTTTTTTCGCACACCGTGATCTGTGGCGACAAAAAAGATATCGACGTGGTCCCTGGTTAGTGGAGGATTGGGGAAAGTTAGTACGTGTTTCTTTTTCGTGTTTAAATTATTTAAGACGAACAACAATAAAAGTATTCTAAATTTAAAATTACTGCATTCTAGTTATGTATTGCCACAAAATTCGGCCTATTGTTAGTTTCGGTGTCCTTTATTGTCAATAAAAAAAAATATCTGTCTTTAAATATTAAAGGTTTGCGATTATAGATCATAATGATGATAAAATTATATACTTACTTTGCAGAATTGAATAGACAAGCCATGATTCGAGTGAGACCACGACAGCATAACGCTTGTGTCCGTCAACCGCGTCACATTCGGCTTTGAAGGTGGAATCATAGTAACTGTTTGGAAATTAAAATTTGTATTATTACTATTAAACAGAATAAAAACATATATGATAGCAGTTTCTGCAGGACAGACCTTTGTGTTTTCTTGTGTTTTTTCTGGAATGCCTTTTCGCTGACTGCATCGGATTGTGCAGTGTCTTCGGAACTCCAGTTGAATAATCCTGTATAGGAGAAATACATGTTTTTTTATATTTAACAACAACAACATAGACTATTTATAAATAAACTGTCACTGTCAAAAGCAATCTAGATATTTTCTGAACAGTTATATAAAATATAAAAGTTTGAGCACAGTTTATTAATATATGTGGTGGTAAGGTGTGGTAGATGTGATGGATGCCATTGCACACTCTCTGATGCTTCACCATCATTTTGCATTTACAATGATTCATTTAAATATAATTAGTTATAATATTGTATAGATTGTTTAACTATTGTTGTGTAGTAATTATAGTTAATTCATCTCTTTAATTCTAGTATCCAGAATAAAAATATATTGTCTGCTTTAATATCGCATTAGGTTAAATAAACCTGTAATAATAGTTTAGGTGTAAATTGTAAATAAATAAATAAATTTATTAGAACTTATAGACCAATCTGCATTTAAAAGGCTAAATCCTTCATTTAGTATAATTACGCGAAGTCTTTCCTTTTTCCACATTACTAACAAACGTCTTCCTTTTAAAAATAAAGAAAATATGTGTAGAAAAGAAATAGACAGTGATACGTACAAAGTCCTCTGAAATCTGTACAGGAACCACGGTAAGCAAGGCAGCATCGTACGCGCAACCAACTGCATTGCACGCAAAGCATTGGACGACTCCTGCGTGTTTCTTCTCCACTTTACCGATGAACAGCTCCGATTCTGATAACGTATTTAAGAATCAATTTAAAAACATGCTTATTTTTTATTTCAAGAACACATTTGCAAGAGTTGCTACAGTAACCGTGGTATAACGGCAGGTAAGAACAGTACCTCCCCGAGGCGACTAAAGTATCGGAACCAACAGATAGTGTTCTATCCAAAACAGTGCAGCTCAAATGCACAGGGCGGGGAAGGGCGCTGCTGCCCTACCCTCCGCGAAAGCTATATAACTATTAATATTAAACTTATAACAAAATCGAATATGAACAATCAATAAATGGGACCTATAAATAAAAAATATTGATAATAGGTCGTATCATTACAATATAATATAATTTTAAATGTATTTACGAGTATATATGCATTGATTCATAATAGCCGAATCGTAATCATTATTTTATGCTCTTTTATTTAAGCTTACCAGTTTTTAAAAGGGAATCTTGGATATATATAACTACAACGAAGTGTGTTTCCTTTAGACAGCAGAAGAGGTTTCTTTCGGAATGATAACCTCCCCAACCACCAAACAGTTTCACGATAGTGATAGAGTTTTCTTATGTGACTCACTCGACAAACAAGCCTTCGTTCGGTGTCATCGCAGCATATAAACGCCCATAATATCACAAGAATATCACTACAGAGTTGCCAAGCTTGTGACTTAAAGATATTGTGACACATTACCCAGTAATTTCATTGCCTCTCTCACCCTTCAAACTGGAACACAACAATGCGAGCACTGATGTTTGGCGGTAGAAATAGGTGAGAGTTAGGTACCCAGACAACCTTTGAATGAGGTCTACTTCTAGTGAACATAGTAGTCTGACAGTAGACAGAGTTAAAAATTAGTTTTCTACCGATATAATTTAAGACAATTAGACTAGATAATTCTAAAAATTGCGTGGGAACTATGCAGTCAATAACATTTCATTAAACATAATGGAATCTGCAAAAGCAATAATACTTAATACTTCTATGCACAAATTTTCGATTACATTTCATATCGACAAATGCCTGAGCATTTTTCTTTTCTTATTACAAAGCTTTATATTATCGATGCAGAATCATCAATCTCGTTTATTCTAACATACGGGCTTTTCTACATTCGTTAAAAACCGATTAGTTCTTCATTTTTATGCATTAGATTCTGTTGTTAGTTCTAAGAAAAAGCTATTTTATAAAACGAGGACTAAATAAAATTTTAACGATTATTCTGATCGCTATTACATTTTAGTATTACTTGTATTAAATTTTTATATTTCAATAGAAATATTGAAGTATTGTTTTAAGGAAAAGGTCGGCTTACGAAGCGACATTAATTCTTTTTACCCAGTTACATTTTGGTTAATAGATACATATTTCGTCATTAAATGAAGTTGATGATTGTATCTAAAAACAAACCATAACGTTTAATCTCGAATTAAAATTATTTGGAAACGTATATGAAGGTCCGAACAAAACGAATAACTGACTACGTCATCTTACTATAGTTAAAGCAATCAAAATTTTTACACCAAGAATGACAACGCGTAGAACTCAAAAAAGACTATAGCAGGAGGAAGAATACTTACTTACTTTACATGAGGTAGACCTCTTACAAAGATCGTTTGAATTATTACTTTCTCTTATTTCTACCGTCATTTGGCGTCCGATCATCAATGCTAAATAGCAGTGTTCGCACTGTTGTGTTCCGGTTTGAAAGGTAACAAAGGCAGTGAAATTAACTAAACAAACTAAAGTAAATGTGATATAGTATCTTCAGCTTACAGGTTTGGCAACATACTAGTGATATTCTTGTGATGACACGAGCATCTATAGGCTGTGGTTACGTTTACCATCAAGCGGACCATATGCTTATCTGCGGACCACATAATGTAAAAAAAGAAACTTACCGATAGTTTTATCACCTTTCGCGCTGTGTACGGGTTCGGAATTCAGCAACCACGTGATTGTTGGAGCGGGCTGTCCATGTGGGACACCACAGGCGACGCGGACCATTCCCCCTTCCGTGGAGTTCACATCGTTGGCAGAACCTTCCCAGTAAGGAGCTTGAAGAGCTACCACTTTCCAAGATCTTCTATTCCCGTTCGCTGAACAGGAGTAGACATCCTGTGAATAGAGTATAGTAATTTAATTAACAATATAATATAGTTTTGATCAAAATATATGCCTTTGGACTGTATTATAAGAATTCGTGAAAGAAATATTAATGTAATTTTATTAACATACATAAAATGTAATTTAATACGAAATCATATACAGATATACCAATTTGTATTCATTAATATTCGTCACCCACCGTTACTATGAGAAATATTAAACGCGCGCAGCACTTAATCAGGCATCCAATGCATTCCGAATTTCGAGAGACACGTTAAGAGAACACCAGTTCCCGGCTACATAAGCTATCTTGTAAATCAATCCGATTTAGAGTCACGTAGTAACGTAGTAGATTCCTTATCCCTTATTCGCTTTCAAAAAGCTTGTGTCCAACAGTGGTCAAGCCTGTGCCCATAAAAACTATTGCTGATGATAATGCTATATCCACGATTGTTGTAAAGCCCGTATATAATGATTAACATTTTTATAACCGTTTACGGCATATTCAGGTGGCGAGGCATTTAGAGGCCCCTCGCCAAACCGGTTACCATTGTAGCGCAGGACTCTCCGAAGACTATATATACTCATAATATAGTAATGTCATAAATGATAAACTTGTACTAAACCAACCTGATCATCAGGGGTAAATGGATCTATAACCAAAGTGTGGTTGTGTTTCCCCCGTAACGGCGTGCCCCGTTTTCTGGTCCACGTGACTCTAGGGGGTGGAGACCCAACCGCCCCGCACCAAAGACGTAATGCTTCTTTTGGCTTCACCTGTATGGTTAACGCGCCATCGTTGCCGATTGTACCTACGTATTCCTCATTTTCTAAAAATCTGAAATATCACCAAAGGATATTAGCTTTAAATAATATCTTTTCACCATTTTAGCAGTTCCTTTGCAGATTGAATTTATAGATCATACCGTATTAAAACAATAGAATGTAAAATATTGGAGAGAATTGTTGAAAACACAAAGCTCTGCATCACACTAAAAGTTAGGAACCATGATAATTCCTGACTAAGTAAGTTGTTCCGATTTAAATACACATGTACTAACTTGACTTCGCTTCCAACTCCTCTCTCAACCTTCAATAGTATTTTTTCAGGAAGATCCACTATTCGTCCTGAAGGTTCGTTGGTGGCTGAGCAACCATAAGCTCCGCTGTCTTCTGATGACACGTTATGAATAACTAACACTCCATGTGGAGTTTCTATTGGTCTTTTGATGCCCTGTAAAATAGTCGATTGTTACAAATATCTAATGTATTATGTCTTGCTTTTTGTCTAATACCACAAGGTTTACCTAGTAATTATTAGTTGCAATATATTGCTCCTTACTAGATTTAGTCTAAAATTACACAAAAAAAACATTAAAAATGAAATTGGGTCTTTTTTGCTAGGCTTATAATAAAGTAAGCTTATGGCACTACATATAAAAAAAATATTGTATAACAAAAATACAATAACGCTTCAATAACTTGAATGAATATCTGGACCTCATATAAAGTTAGGTTAGTTATCCTCATATAGGTTAGTTAGTAACTCTTAGGAATAACCCTCAATAACCATTTTTACCCTCATTGCACCCGTGCGAAGTCGGGGCGGGTCGCTAGTACTTATAAGGTTGTCAATTTGTACAACATGGGACCTGCAATAAATAAATAGATTTGAATATAAATAACAACATACCTGTACTGTTTTCCACCAGCTAATGACTGCTGGAGGCTCAGAGATAGGTTCTTTGCAATGCAGCACGACAGTATTGCGAGGAGGACTGGCTATTACCCTCGTGCTAGGCCGGAGGTTGCTCAAATCAAGACGAGCCACCGACAATCTCGCTGGCAGGGAAGCCATGCTGATACCACCGTACCACACCACGCACTGTAAGAAAGATCAAACCTTTTAAGTCAAATTATTTGTCATTATTTTCGTATGAATAGATAATTGTGGAACGTTTATAGTTTAGTTAAAGACATTGATATTTACAGAAATATATACATATTTAAATTGAACACATTTTTAATACTATATTATGACTTTTTACTGTCTAATAAATTCATTAATTATGTGCTAGATATAATATTTACATACACACACATCGCCTATATCCGATCGGGGTATACCTCTGTCGCTTCCCTTACTTGTTTATTCTCGGTAGTTTTGACCTGGCCCTTCTTAATACCTTTATTTTATGGGTAATTCTCATTTATTAGTAAAATAAAATATCAACAAGTAAAAGTTGTATTTAAAAGTAATTGATGATGCGTTTTAATAGATTTGGTGTCTGCGATCATGGGAAAAGTACTCGCCGAGCTCGCAATATTTTAAATTCGTAATTATAAGGGTTGAAAAAAAGTTGCCCTCCATGGAAGTGACCGCAGATCCATGGAAGAGACTTTTCCACATAAATAATAATAAAAATTCTCCCCTTTCATATCAATTATACCAATTATACATTATTATTAATCAACTAAAAGTTCTTAGTAATCAGTCTCACATTTTTAAATCAACTCTTTTTAATTATAGGAAACAATATTTAATATTATTGTCAAAAACATGAA
>JACJUM010002929.1:5217821-5270378 GCA_020976665.1 Heortia vitessoides
CATTAAAATCACAAAACCGAATTGCATAGCTAGAAAGTACTTACCTTTGACGATCTACACAGTTGTGACCACTTATGCTCGACGGATTTTGTGAATGAACACTTAATTTTTATTTTCTCACTTAAGTTACCACAGAATGAAAAGATGACATATCAGGCCTTGTCTATGGCCAGTTATAGTATATATACATACATATAGTATATATACATATAACGTTCAGATACGCTTGCGTTATTTTTTTGGCATGGCTGGTGTGACATTTGCCCACGGAAGTGACAATAAAATTGATCACATAATTTATGAGAAAAAATTACGTATCTCCTAGCACTTTTTATAGATTTTGTTTTTATATTCACATAGTAAATACATTCAAGATAATATCAGCTTACTTTTTTACACATTTGCAGTAATAGATAAAACACAGCAATTTTTTTTCTGCATATAACCTATGTGATCACATCCACGGAAGGGAACATTTTGTTAATAATAAAATTAAAATTAAAAAAATTAACTTTAAAAACAAACAAATATTTCTCTAAAATAATAGTACTTAGGCTATAGTTTAATATCATAAAGCTTGTTGGTGTCATTTAGTTACTACCAGTGAGAAAATGTAGAATCACATCTTTTTTTTTAGAAAATGAGAAATACCCTTATAATAAATGTAGAAGCACAAACGATGAAATATGTGAATTCCTCTTATTTTTAATTCTAAAATTACATATAGCACTAAAAACTTAATTTACTTTAATTTGACAAAAGTTCTGATTATTTTATGATTGCTACGAAAATGCGTACTGTAGCCCAATAATACTCTTCAAAATATATCGAAGTATAAAATATGCATCGATATATATATGAGGAGCTCTTGGAGCAGTGGTAAACGCGCCCTTCACTCGATTTTAGTAGTTAAGCAACTTTTAATACGGTTGCTAATAATAATAATTCAGACTACATCTCCACGTGGACCGGACTCCGAGATAATAAGCTAAAGCACTTGTGTTACAGATATCAGAATTTAGAGGATTTACCAATATGGTATTAAAATAGATATAAATAACACCCATACATTTCAATTTTCATCATATAAATATTTGTCCTTGGTGGGGATCTAACCCACGACCTTTGGCGCACAAGACAGGATCACTACTACCTACGCCGTCAGGCCCGTCAAGATGATTACTCGAAATTCATTCATTGAAGAAAGGATTAATTAAAAGAACGTGGATTTTTAAAAACAGCGTGTTAGGTCATGTTCCAAGCTCCTTCCTTGCTCAGGTATAAGATTGAACTGTACTCCTCTAGTGAGGACAATAAAAAAGTAGGTAATATGGGAGTGCGCCTGCCGTCAGAATATCCACAGGTGATGACAGATGGCGGTATATACATCCGAAACAGTGCAGCTCGAATGCACAGGGTAGGGATGGGCAGCAGCATCCCCATCGCGATAGCTGCGCTCTTCAATTGCCAAAAAATCACCTTTCTTAGGCTTATGTCCAGCAGTGGATTTCCAATGGCTGGTATGATGATGAATATGGGATATAGGGTCGGAGGATATAATGTAAAATGTCCATACATTATTCTTCAGAAGCTTGTTCACGAACCTGATACAAAGAGACGGGTGTTTCGTCTCTTATATTGACGATAAGTCGAGCTGACGTGCTATCAGTGGTGCCGTTAGCGTCTCTCCATCGGGTCTCTTCAACTGGTCTCCATCGCCACGCGAACCTGTCCCCTGGCACGTTGACCACGCATTCGAATGCCACCTCATCTCCTACTGGCGCTGCTACGGACTGCGGCTGTTTTTTGAAGGTCATGCCGATTTCTGAAAGAATAATTACAGAATGAATTTTCTATAAAATTATCTGCCGTAGAATTAGGACTTTTGAGCTAATTGTTCCCCTTTTTGTTAAGGATGTCGAAACACAGTTCTCCAATTTGGTTGACTCACCACAGTGACTTAAAGTGCCACATAATAACTTGTCGCTAAATTTTTGGATAGAAGATACTATGTCACATTTAGCCTATCGCACAGGCATACACAGCAATACGAACACTACTATTTGGTGGTAGAATTAGCTAAGAATAAGGTACCAATGCAGACGACCTTTTTATAAAGCCTACTTCTAGTGAAATTCAATTATTTTAAATGAAACGTAACAATTCTGTGCGCATGAAAAGATTAAAGAAGTATTTAAGATTAAGCCGTCAACAAAAATGATCTTCTATATATATTTTACATGTCAATCGAATGATACACGTCGAATGTATATTCTATATTTATATTTTTATATACCGACTTCTACAGAATGTCGGCTAAAATGTTCCCTAAAATCCAGTCGGATATTTTAGTCTATAAAACATTCTTAGTGACAAAGTTAAAGCATAACCCGAACTTTTAATGAAATTTTTGATAGTTCGTTGTCGACGTTTCCTTGGTGAAAGTCGCAAAGAGAAGTCGCCAGTTATTCCAATGGTTTTCAGTTAGTATGAAAGTTTTTTAACTTAACGCGGGTAAAACCGCGGGTCGCTGTTAGTTCTTAATACGATGAAAAGGTTATTAGGTAGGGCTATTACACACAAATGTACTAGATCTTTCGTTTTATGGCAGATAGCCGACAATTTTTCAATCGCATATTATGAGTTTTATTTTTTATTATTTAGATTTTTAAGGTACATTGATATATTCGACTTTCAGGAAGTTTTTAATTAGTCACAAAAAAATGGTGTAGCTTAGACCGACACTTGTTTTAATATTGTTATTTAGTTCTCTTTTACGTGTTTATATACACTAATGGCAGTATGCGATTAAAACTTAGTTGTTTTCGAAATTAAAAAAATTGCGAATCAACTCAACAATTATCGGGAAAGCCTATGTCCATCAGTTGACGTACTACACGTCCACTGCTGGACATAGGCCTCCCCGTATGGCTCATATCATTTAGGGCGTTATTGCCGAAAATAGCAACGCTGAGCGGGAGTGATAGACATCGTAGAGCATGGCTTTGCAACGACGATACTGCTCTATATCTTCCCTCTACAGCCTTCAAGCTTCTTCAGATAGGATTAAACGCCGATACGCCTCCCCGCGTGCTATCCTTTTTCGTAATGGTTAAGTATAATTTATTATTTGTAATTTTTTTCTTGGCTCGCGTAATTTATCTGCTATAATCTTAGCTATAACACGTTTTTGGTGCTGGCAGACTTGTATTAAAGTAGGACACTTAATGGCCCATGTGTGTAAAAATGTAATTAGCAAATCTCTACTCAATTTCAAGTTATTCGTAAATATAACAATGATAATAATACTAAAACTACCACAGTGAATTATGTTTATTAAACTCATAATACAGGAAAGCCTGGAATGTATAAAAGGTATAAATGGTTGAGGCGAACTGAAATATTGCGAGTTGCTTGAAAATTGTTTTGAGAATAAATTCTTAGCCGCAAACAAACCCAAACTGTGGGAAATATGAGGAGCGCCAGAACCGCATGTTACGGCGAGTTCTGAACAACATTTTACATTCTTGTCTTGCTATATTTGTAAGCGTAAAAACATGTTTGTTTGTGTGTTAATTGTTCTTGCGCGCGGATAGTACAGTTGCCGTTCCGCGCGCATTGCCACGATTCGGCCATTATAACCTAGAGTTTGGTATGTCTATGGTATAATGGTAGGTTGTTCTTTCATGTCCAAATAACAGTAAAATTTAAGCTGTTATTTATATCCCGTGGGTAGAATAGTATCCTCTCTGTACCAGAAGTAAGAGGCGACTGAGGTATCGGAGCCGATAGATCAAATGCAACAGGACGTGGATCAGTGGGTAGCAGCATTCCCGTCGCGAAGCTGCACTCATAGGGCGGCATTTATAGGCAAAATTTCCCCCTTTTTTGGGGAGCCTATATCTAAAGTGAAGTACGACTGCTATGATGTTGATGATAGATAACTTCTTGCATGTCGCAATTTTTTTAAATTAGTGAATATGGTGAGATTACAGCTTTAGTAGTTCTTTTTAGAATTTTTAAATATGGCAACTCCTCAAACTATAATTCACCACAAACGCAATGCGTGGCATGAATTTGACATAAATTGGTACTCGACTCCGCGACTTTATCCGTATGGAATTCAAGTTATACTGCGACTTCAGGTTTTTTTGCTGTAGTTATTGTAATTAAGGTGCCAAATATCACCAAAATCAGCTAATCTAGAACGCCTTGGAAACATATAGATTATTACACACATTCGCATATATAATATTAGTAATTCCGATACATCATCTTACAAAATAATTTATGATTTACAATGCGCGGTCCCGCCGCCCTGACGCTTTCTTGTGTGAGCAAATGAATGTAATAACGTACATCAGTTTGTTGCCTCTTTACGTGTCTTGTTATGAGCTTTTGAGAAAACATACAATATGAGCTTTTACTTCGCCGCATTTCTGTACTACTTGAGAATTGCGGTATATGAAAATGACAGAATCCATCAGACACTCGTGTCAGCTGGGAACTGTTGAAATGTATCTTAAAATTGTGAATTGTCAAATGTGACGTGGTCGGCAATTTATCGGCAAATAGAATCGGCTATTCGGCTTCTTACTTTGATTATAATTAAATAAATAGAGTTATCTCAAATTGCAAACAAATTAAATATCATCATCGAAATCATAGCAGTCATGAATGGGGGGGGGGGGTAGTTTCTATTTAATTCAACATAAATAGTGCGCTATGCGTAAACAGCTAATAACGCGTATAAATAAATATATGTTTAAAGAATGATCTCCAAATCTCTAAGGTACTTCCATTCAAATATACATATCAATATTTTGTACAATTAAGAAAATTAATATTACATTTGTACATATCAAGACCTCGGTTCCTAAGTTAAATATCTTTTGAGACTTGCCCTATGCAAGAGCGTCTGAAGCCAATAGGTATACTTAGTAACATATATTCTATTTACATATGCATTCAATCCATATTTTGCAGTACCCTCTAGGTTAATGTACCTAAAATCAAAATAAAGAAATCTGTGACATTTCGTGAACAGACGACAACTCTCCATTCGCTAAACGGGCTAATCAAGTAGTCGGGACAATGGCACTACAAAGACAATGAGGTCGTAAAGCTTTGGATGTCGAAACGTCTATGCGCTTTCTGCGAGGTGGTCCCCACCCACCTCACCTGCTTTCGACTAACGCAGGCAGCTTTAATCCGGACGGCTAATAAAAGGCAAGCCAGAAGTGAAATACCTATGGCCCTCTCCGGTGTCTACTTCCGTCGGCCATTAAAAACATGGCGGAGTCGGGCCGGGTGCCTAGCCGGCAAGTCTCTAATTATTATGAAAACTTTATAATTAATTGTTTTTTTCTTAAGAATATTTTTAAACAAGTTTCGGGTTGATGTCAAAACAATAAAGAAGAATGATTATAAATAAATAGAAGAAAGATGAAAAGAAATGCAAAAGAAAGATGAAAAGCAATATTTAAAGAAATGCAGATAATGACACTGCCTAAGCGTAATGCGCACGAGTGAAAGCCGCGAATTTCGATTCGACGTCCAATTTGAAAAGCTGCTGAGTTTAAATAAAAATGTTTAATATCCACGATTTATCCTTTATTTATTTACTAAAGTTGCACTTACAGATTACTGTTATACATGCATAATATTCATAATTAATTATGATTATACCGTGAGGATATTTATACAGGCAGAGTATAATAGTACCTCCCTCTGTACCAGGTGTCGTAAGAGGCGACTAAGGTACCAGATCCAACAGATGACGGTATATCCATGCAAAAAAAAAGATCAAATGTACAGGGCGGGAAAGGGCAGCAGCTTCTCCGTCGTAAAAGATGCGCTCTGCGATTGCCAACACGCTTGCCCAGTGCGGCAATTATGGACAATATACCCTTTTCTTTGGGAGGCCTATGTTTAACAGTGGACTTCTAATGGCTGGTATGATGAATATTAATTACAATATTAACGAGACGACAACATAAGTAGCTGTAAGCATGTTTTATTTAAAAAAATTAACATAAACTAACCAACAAACCTATTATCAGAACATGCGCTTTAATAACTGGATATAGCCGTTATCTATTCACGCTATTATTTCGTTATCGCAAGCACATTAATGCAAATAATAGACAAGATTTATGAACGAAAAATGGTTTTATCCTATTCGAATCGAATTAATATTATCAAATTTCTTTTATTTTCTTTTTTTGGCCAAACATTATGCTGATCTTTTCCGAAATCAATTCTATCGCCAGTGTAGTCTGGAGAAGACGAGGTAAAAAATGAGCGACTTGCCAGCCTAGCCTGTGCACTTTTTGTTCATCCAATGATTCCTCATAGGATAGAGGAAATGGTGGTGGAATCCCCCACAGAGCTCGTAAGATTAGATTATATACAATTATAGTTATAATTCGTACAAACGCAATGAATTCCAGCTCGCTCTCTTTTCATAAAAACATTCTGAAGCTGTTAAACCCATTTTGTGGTTCTTCTTATAATAGTATACTTTAGTCCTGTAGTACTAGTGTGTTTTTAATTTATTTTAAAGGATAGCCGTGAGGTACCGTCAGAGTGGAATAGTACCTCGCCCTCTACCAGGTGTCGTAGGAAGTGACAAGGTACTTGAACCGGTATATCCATCCGAAGTAGTGTCAAATGCACAGGGCGAGGATGGGCAGCAGTGTCCTCGTTGAGCAAGCTGCGCTCTGCGATTGCCAACGCTTTCCCATCGCGGCATTATAGGCAAAATTATTTTCTGTATCTTTATTTCTGGTTGGTTTTATAAAATATGTAAACAACATTAATTAAAAGCTATGTGCCAAATATCATAATGCAAATATAAATAATTCGTGCGATATTACTACATTGACATCTGACAAACAAATCAAGCTATATAAAAAGGAGTACAAGAAGTGTAAGAGAAGGTAGGAAAGTGGTTAGTCTCAAGAATCGTAGATTCCATTTGAAAAACTCTTAAATCGATAGAAATCTTCACAGTCCTCCCATATACTAAGGACTGATACTTTTAAACCACTTCCTGATGGGATATCATGAATGCTAGTCCTTATATACTCCACTCTGGCGCCTACTACCTATATTACGTTAAAAAAACATCCCACCAATTTTAGTGGGAGATTCAGAACTGACTGACTGGAGCTTATTTAAAAAAAGTTAGCGTAACGGAACAGATTAAAAAAATGAGCGTGATGAATTAACGGGTTAGATGTTGGCGGTTGGTAGAGCCGACTAATAAACGCGCATTTGATTATTATACTAGCTGTTCTTGCAAACGTTCTTCTATCACAAACATAATATAAAATTATTAAATTACTAAAATGACTATTACAAATAGAGGTTGGTGGCACAAGGGTGAAAATTTAAGGTTGTATGTATTTTTAATGCCACTTTCAAATAATGTCCATAAATCAAAAATAAAATGTTACAGGTCAATATTTATCACTAAGGGGTATAAAAAATAGATAATAGCCGATACTCAAAACTATTGAATATGCATAAAAAATTTTGTAAAAATTGGTCAAGCCGTTTCACAGCTAACATTGTGACACAAAAATTTTATACATTAGATTATGTCCTTAGGAATTTAGCTTTTATGAAATCGTAGCTTGTCTCAGAGATTGTAAGAACGCTGAAAACAAACTATGGTCTATATTACTTTAACACTATTACATTTTTACTGCCCATCATTTTCGGCAAGAATTTTTAAGATCGATGGTTGGAACAATCAATCACGTTTGTTGTGTAAGTTTCCAAAAACCACATTCACATCATTTACTATTTGATATGAAATGCAGTTAGAATCCAACTAATCTATATAAATAAAAAAGAAATGTAGCTAAGCACAAAGCTCAAAACTGGTTCGACCGATTCGGCTATTTTTATTTTTCTTAAGGCACACAGAAAATTTTCATGAAGATAAAAATAATGATAGTGTAATTTAAAAGTATTATTTTGTGCGTGATAGTTCTCATTATGTATATTTTCACTTCTCTTGAACAAAATAACACTTTACTTTCTGTCATACTGGTTTATAGCGTGAGAAGCAGCAAATTTGTTCAAATTATGAATTATAATATAAAAAAAATATATATTATTGGTCCTTGATTTATTATATTAAAACTCAAACAATAAGCAAAAATTTAATTATATGGTTTAACGTAAATCAGTGGTGTGGAAGAATTCGTTTATGTTTAAATCTGCTGAAATATGACGGTGGTTGTTAAATATGCCCGAAAATTTTACGACCTGAATGCTTTTTTCGCAAACTAAAGCGGCACTACGACAAAAAATTTAGGTTAAAAAATGCGCTCCTCCGGACTGGGTTACTTGCCTGAACTAACTTTTACCTTCATAAATGCACCGGGGACACTATGTTCCACATACTAGTCGTAACTTAAGCTAAATAATTAGTTACATTAAATCCGCAAAAAGGATCGTAGAATATAAAGTGTCCATTTACATAGATCCAATCGTAACCCAAACATGCACACGAGCCATTCTAGCCGTTGTTTCATTAGCAAAAAGCCTTAATACTCGAATGAGCTCAAATTAAAACCACCTTATTAGCATATCAAGAGTGTTCGAGACATGTGAGACGACCGAAAATAATAAAAAATCCGGCTGAATGAGGCGATGCGAGTCGGATTTGCACATCAATCGTTCTCTACACTTTATTTTAATTTATTTCATAGGACCTTGAATATGTGAGTTCGTATTAATATTATATATATACTTTAATTTCTGAAATAGTTCCATTTCAGAATAAATTCTATAGAAGTTTTTTATAAAAAATCCATTGGGGTAAAGATGTTTACGCTCCGGCGGGAATTAATAATAAGGACATACATAAGTTAAAATATAACTCGGGATATTAATATGTATTACGTGTTTAATAGTAGTTTAGCTGTAGAGTTCTGCGTTCTGAGATATCAGTCAGTTGATTTTGATTGACTTAAATGATACTGTTTTACAGTAAACACAATCCCAGTCTAACTTAACACTTAGTGGAAACATTTATTACAGACCCCTAAAAGCTCAATGTCCTTCAAACCTTGTAACCGATGACATCAAACCTATTATAAATCAAGGAACTATATATAGACCTTATTCCAATTTCATTGCGCCATCATTTAGTTGGAGAACGTATATCATTTTAGCGCGATCAGTCAGCGAGTCAGTGACCGTAGAGATCGGCCGGTCCTGAGTCAGCTGGAATGTGACCAATTACGACCAAAAATAAACCGAACGAAGTATTTTTGCATGCAGCCGCAGCAAAAACTAAGCTTATGTTCTCTTTCGCAGATTAACAACTTTATAAGCGGCGGGAGTCAGTACGCTTTTATTTATTCAAACACAAAGGAGGCTGGCTCGTTCTTTTTATTTTTTAAAAACAGGCTCAAGTTTTGTTGCCGTCTGGGTCGATGGTTATAGAGATTTCAATGTCATGCAATGCAAAAACAAAAGGCTTTTACGCTTTTTTACAAAAGAGGCTTGCTTTTATGTCATTCCATGATCCGTATTTTTAAAGTATATCTGTATTTATATTATTATGTTTTACTCTCATTTGATTTACATCAGTTAATAATACATTTAATTCACTATAAAGTCCAGGTACTTCGTACATAATAGAGGGCACGCTGCCGTGGTCTAGTGAATTTATAACGGTTTCCTTTTCCAGGGAGTTAGAGAGTTCTTAATTCGTTTGAAGGGTCCAGTGAGGCAAATGCGTGTATAGCCTTCACTACAAATACAAGCATTGTGCGAGGTTTTTTTTATTAAATATTTGCATTCATTAGACATACATTCTTAAACGCTTCTTAAATAAAATACATTCTAAATTATACATTCACATATGTAATTAAATGACATTTAATTATTTGTCGATAAAGGTCGAATTGAAGAGCATCACGTGATTCAATTGATTTCTGTATTTTGATACTATATAATCTTAAAAGTAAGCTGTGAATGTCGTTTCTTTGTATTTTTACGTAAGAAAAATATGTAGTTAGCGTAGTTAATTAACATTTTGTGTAATTTTGTTAAAAATTAAACTTTAGTGCGCATTGTCAGAGAACCAAATTGTGGTTTATTTTAAAAATCCTCAATAATATCTCTTAAATAATGCGTATTAACGTTTGTAGAAGTACAAGGCCGGTTCTTAAGTTAAACTTAGGTGTTTATACAATGTATAAAAAAGCTAGGCCTGCATTGTTACCTCACTCTCACCTAATTGTACCGTCATATAGCAATGTTCCTGTTTAAATGATTAGAGAGGCAATTAAAAAATAAATTACTGGGTAATGTGTCATAATATCTTTAAGTCACGAGTTGAGCAAGGTGCTAGTGTTATCCTTAGGATATTAAGAGTGAGATATTACTGCTGTAACGCGTAAGCGTAGGCACTTTACGAGTCGATAGGCTGACGGGAGTGGGGGGACTGACGGGACGGGACGCTTCCTATCACAGGTGTATGCTTGTTTGCGAAACTGGCCTAATAAAAAAGAAGTTACATATGTGTTCATTATCATACCAACCGTAGAACACTCACTGTTGGACATGACCTCTCTAAGAAAGGAGAAATTCTTATGGTGGTGGCAAGGTTAAATTTAAAGTACGCAGTTTTGGGTGGAAATTTGTTGACAGCCATGACACATGTGGAAAATAAATCGCCCCTTAAGGGGGTAAGAGGGGGGGGGGGGGAAAATTTAAAACTAAGGTTTCTGATTTTTAAAGTTAATTCTATAAAATGTTATATTTGGGTTATAATTTCCTAACAATGATTATTGCCAATATCCTTTGTGAATTCAATCAAGCGGACTTTTATTGGCAGCTATTGTTACAAGGAGTACTTATAACCTTTATTGCATTTATTATTCTTACGTACACTGGAACTGCGCAGGTGAAACCGCGGGGCACTACGAGTCATTTTATAGTTAACAAATATTTATATAGGGTCAATGTAACGATCCATAAAAATAATTCATTACTCTGTAGATACACTAATCATCATTCTATGATTGGCCGACCTTAAATATTAAAATCTAATCAAAACGTAGACCAGTTTAAAATACTAATGGGTACGAAGCCGGTTCGTTTTATGACGTTTTCATATTTATTAGAAATCGAATTCTGATAGTTTATATTATCCACCCATATTGTTTACGGTGAGTTATAGGTTAATAATAATAATAAGTATTATATATATTTATTATCTGTTCCGGTCAGAAAGTTAGGATTTCCTTTTGATATTTTACACCCATACGCGCCGCAAATAATATTTTGGTATTGGTGGGGGAATACTACCCTTGCATAACACACTGCGCACACTTTACGCTTTTGGGTCCGCGAAAATTTGAGTTCTGACGGGTTAATCGAATTACTTTATTAATTAGAAGATTACATCTTCAAATTTAATTTCTAAAAACAATTTGCTGAGTAATTTTATTGTAATTAATTTTCTTAATCCTAACGTCTAGATTTTAGTTAATTGCTATTGGATTTTGCATCTCGCTCGATGCTATAACATTTCACATTTTGCTGTAAATAATGGACGCGATATGCACTTATCGGTTTAATTGGAATTAAACAAACAAAGCTTCTAAATTAAACGAAATGCGCTGGGTTTTGGTTGTAATTTGCTTTCAGATAACGAACCTGTACTGAAACTGCGGTGGAAATTCACTAATTAAAAGTTACTTAAATTTTGACGTGCACCGCAAATGTGACTTGGAATTTTTGGTGGTATTGAGATACCGCACTTCTCAAAGTGATAAGTTTGCGCCCCAACCCTTTGTGGGAGAAAGGCTTATATGAACAAACTAAATGTTACCAGCAATTCTCTAGTCTGGGTCAGTAAACGTAAATGATTGCGTTTTGAGAGTACAGTCAGGCAGAAATGTATAAAGAGTTGGTTTTGACTATCTGTGCTGTTGCCAGCGCCTTCGCTTGAAAGTAAATCGGTGCGCAAGACCTGGCAGACACAAATCACAGGATCCGTTATACAGAGGCACGACGTTACATCAGGTTGTGTTCCTATCTTAGGCACCAGAGGTAATTAACATTTGCGTGTTGTTCTTAGTCTGGGTTTCAAAAAAATATATATATTTAAATTTCATATTTTAAACTCCTTTGTTATTATCATATCTTATATGTTAGGGTGTAAAGAAACCTGGGGAAAATAAAATGTATCACCCGAAAAATATGCATAGTTTTTTGTCCCCATAATGGTCACCTAAGAAGCGGCATCTTTTCTAACTCTGTGTCCATTTTTTTTATTACTGAAGATTTAAGATATAAAATCTGATAAGAGAATTATTGATCGCTGGATGTAGGTGACTATTTTGAACTCAATTATGTAAATAATAGAGTTCACTATTAAAATGGAATAAATATTTTTTCTTTAGCTTTTATTATTACATAATTAAAAAAATTCTCAACTATACAGCTAAAATTTACTAATTACATTTCTTTATATATACAGATAGCAGCATATTGAACGTGAGACGTTATAGAATCTAACAACAAAAAGATATTTGTGTTTTTCTTTGTTAATATCGCACTGGTTAAGACGGGCTCGATGACACATTTGATAGTGATCCCATCTTGTGCAGCAAAGTTGTGGGTTTGATCTCCATTGAGGATAAATATTTTTATAATGAATATTTAAGTTTTTCTGTCTTGGTGCGTTTACCTCGTTGCCTAACACAAACTTTAAGCAACTTATCTCGAATAAACCAAAGTATAAGATGTTTTGTGAAATTTTAATTTACTGGCTTTTACCAGCAACTGCATGCATGTAATTTTCTTATGGAAACAGTATTATTGTAACAGCAACAGTACAAATACGAAAACGATATGACTTTCCTAGTGAAATTACATGAAAATCGGTTAATTAGAAGTATAAGGAGGTAAAAAGCATAATTTAATATTTATTATATAAGTTGAGATCGATATTCTGATTAGGAGGATGCTTTTACCCGATATCGCGTTTTAAAATAGCTCAACGCCATCTATTGACTTTTTGTACTACTATTTCTTATTTAACTTCTATTTCGTTTATCGTAAATTCTATCGTATAAGACAATTAATTGTAATTTAATCTCAGAAGTACAATAAAACTTCAATTTGTTTCTCTGTCAATAAAGATAGTTATTTTATTTGAGTACATCGAGTAGATATCACACAATCATATAATATTTACACAACTAACCAAAAATCTTACCTGTAAATAAAGAAACGACAATTAAAGTTTATAATTATCACCTCTCGATTTATATAAGTTAATATTAATTAATTAAACTAAAAGGAAATTATAATAACATTTTATGAACAGAACATATTCGTCTTTGAATGACAGCTCAATTGACGCGACATGCTAACAGTGCGCGCGCATATACAAATTTAAAAAAATATATTATATATCTTTACTTATATTTTCAGAATTAAAGTAAGCTTGACGAAACTAACTAACAAACTCATTTTCACAATTAAAATATTATATTTGGCATCTGTGAGATTATTATTAATAACCGGCTTTTTTGCACTTAAATAAACATTTTTTACAGTTCTTAAATTATATTGAAAATATATTTAGCCCTTATTAAGGCTCATAATGTTAGTTCAATACCGCGGTAAGTAGCGATTGTTAATAAGGTTCGAAATTCGTATAAAAATGCTGAAATTTGGAACTTATTCACTAATGCTACATACGTGGTATTGAAGTATCACTAACAATAGTCTCTATTGAGAAATTTTAAAGTAGGATAGGTAGCCGTGTGTACCAAACTAATAATTCCTTACAGATGCAAGCCGAGCATTGTCCAATACTAGGAAACGATTAGTAGAAAGCTACCGGGGTTCTGCTACCGTGAAGATAACGATTGTTCACGAGTTTAACGGCTTAGCTTATTCATGTTATATTTAGAAACCACTTGTTATGTTATCGTGTTTTCTTTGAAATTATTTGTTATCTAATTTCTATGATTACTCCATTTTAATAGTTTTGTGATTATAACTACTTTGTCAAACTTTGAGAATTTTTGTCTGAGCTTTCTGTTTCGTTGCCTCGCTCACTAATTATAAACATTATGTTTATTATCATAAAATAAAGTAATGCAAATATGTAGTATAAGGACTTTTCGTTATTTACTTTGGAATTACATAAAATTCCTTTTAGCATTAATTATTTGACTATGTTTTGGATAATTTCCTAGTGTTTAGTTTTAATATTTGTTATATATATTATTAATGAGAATTGAGCTTTTTATATATATATTTTTAGATATTATGGTCAGAAAATAAAGTCTATTATTATTATACTATATGTACGTATTATACATACGAGTATATATATATTTAAAGAGTAATGCGTTTGTCTACCTGTCGGATATGATTGTACAATTGAGTTACTTAGAGAATTTTGTATATTACTAAATATGTATTGAATTATCTTCAACAAAAATATCTAACGTACAAATTACGTATGTGTTCCTACTAACGTAATGTTAGATGCACTAACAATTTATCAACGCGTGATAAACACGAGACGACTAAACAAGTCTACTGCTATGCTAAAAATAAAAAAAAACACGTGTCATGCCACTAAACGCCATAATGAAATCATCAGTGTGTTATCTCAAAAAATATTATTCCAACTCTCTATGAGATCACATTCAGTTACTGAGAAAAGCATTGGACGGTGGCGTTGAAAGAACATACCAGTTCAAGGAACCCCGACGGGACGAGTTATTTTTTGTTTACCAACACTAAAACGGGCATGTGTGGGTGTCTACCTGCAGTATCCGGCAGCTACCCGTCACGGCTGTTACTATTCTAAAATAAAGAAAAAAAGAACGCATTTTACGCTTAACACCTTATTCATCGCCTGCTGTTTATAACGCGCTACAGAATCAACCACTATCCACGCAGCAATAGACAGCGAAGCTTTATAAGTAGCCGCCGCATATTTTATCTGTCATCGAAATGGGCCGACCGAGTGGGCTAGGGACACGGCCCATCAATTTGTCGGGGGAATGAAAAAGTGGATAATTGCGTAGCCGATTAATTTTAATGAGTAAACAAATCTGGTTTTACACGTCGAGTTAGCTCCTATCATTGCTGACAGTTTTGTTATTATGCCCTTTAACTTTCATCTTGACTTTCATACATTATGGTAAACTTACATTATTGTAAGAAAAATCTTTAATATATTAATTTGAATCATATAACTAAATATATCTATATGTCAGTAGTAAAATACAGGTAAGATCTCATGATGTCTATCCTATTTATTCACCTCTATTTAAGAGTGATATTGTAATTGTACCTACTTATTATTTGTTATGCTATGCATTGAAAATCTTCATATACATACGACATACATACTTTGAACGCCTAAACAACCGCTACGTACAATGGGGATAAAATTCACTATGAAGAGCTTTTAGGCTTAAGATTTAATCATTTAATAGAATGATACAATAATAAAATATATTGGAACATTCTATCGCGATTACAAAAGGGTCCTAAGCCGGTCCTATGTCAGATATATGTCAAACTATTTAAAGGCTTTGCTGCACTGCCGAGGAGATTCTTGCGCGAGCAGAACAAAGCCTCTTTGCAGAAATGAAATATCGACTAAAACGCGCCGTCTAGAAACTAATAAATTCCATCAATAGTTCGATTTTGCACTTTTACAAATGTCAACAATCAATGAGACATTTTATAGAAGTCGTAATTTTGACCGTTACTATTATTTATTTAGTTTGTTGAGGAAACTATATAAAAGATGTGAGACGAGAGACAGAGGGGAGAATAAAGATAAAAGATAAGAGAGAGATGAATACGTAGTTTTTTATATATTCTATTTTCGTAGACTTATTATTATTATTGCGTATTACTACAGGAACCATTATACATTTCCGTTTTCCAGTCATCGTATCAGCATGCGCAGCAGCTCTGCGATTGACACCCCGCCTACCCACCACGCAATTAAGAGCAAGTTTCCTCCTTCCTTGACCAATATCCATCAGTTCGACGTCTGCTATAATGATGAAGATTTCAGTACAAACCTGCCAATGCTGGCGAGATAACGGCCAGCAACAGTTGAAGACATATAAATAACGCCATCGCAGGTATCCTGAAAAAAAAATTACAGTGTTAGCTTTTTCTGAATAACATTTTCTTTGCAACGATAGCGCATTGGCTAGTCTCCCTACATTATTCGCCAAAAACGCGGGTGGATTCCTTAACCAGGACAAATGTAACGAATATTCATAAAATACTTAAATGCATATAACATGGCATACAGATGTTATATTATATATATTGAGTTATATTTTATTTTACTATTATTATTATTTATGTTATTATACTATTATAATACATATAATACAACAACCAGATGGTATATTAAATGTATTGAGTATTTTGTGTCAGATTTCTCTATTACTTGACATCGTAATACAGGTTTACTTACAAGAGGTTGCGTGAATTTATTAATTTAGAAAGAATCCGGTACTCCTTCAATATAAATAGGACAATTCATCAATGAACTTCATTATCTACTATCGATAATACTCAACACATATATCGTGCACATAATATTTAATTGCATTATTTAAATAATAATTCTATGAATTGTGCTAGCCCCAAACGTGAGTATCAATTCTAAATAACGACAAGAAAAAATATGTATAGAATTACTAAAGTACGGAAACATGGTAAGGGCGTAAACGTATACCTGAACATTATTATTTTTTATATAAAGAATGGTGCCTCAAAACCTTTTTTTGTGTTTAACTTTCGGTAATAGTCCAAAAAGTACTTTTTGGTTTAGACATGTAGAAAGATCGTATAAAAGTAGTCTAACTGCATAAATATAAGAGCGGAAGTGAATGGTAAAGTTGGACGATAATATTGGACGATGTAGGCGATTATACCTTACCTTACCAGGTAGAAAAGGTACTAATAATGGGCCAGACCAGAACTACCAAGAATAAACGAGTGTGTAAAAGACAAATGCAATTAAAGGAAGCGAGGTATGCCAAGATCGTAGCAAGTGAAAATCCCCGGATGGGGCATAGACGTGAGTTTAGTTCTATTTTTAATGTAATATTAAATTTATATGGAAATGTGTTTGCTATATTCCTTATACTTTAAAAACATAAAACTGGCCACATAGCGACACCATCCTGTTCAGTAATACCTACAACTTTCCGAACGTTGTTGCTATTTTTATTTCGATGTAACGTTTGCGAACCCGCTGTAAACGTATATTTTCGAAATTGAGCACGTACCAGATTGGATTTCGTGTTCTGAAAATTAGTAACAACTCATTTATAAATAACACCCATCAAGTGTTTGTCGTATACAAAATTGTAACGCCTAATGTAGGTACTAGAAATCGATGAATATAACGTACTAATTTAAGAAAACTATGAGAGCAACATGTGCCGTGAGTTACCGGCAGAGTAAAATAGTACCTCCCTGTATACCAGGTGTCGTAAGAGGCGATTAAGGTACCAGAATCGACAGATGGCTGTATATCCTCCCGAGACAGTGTAGCTCAAATGCGCAGAGTGGGGATAGGCAGCAGCATTCCCGTCGCGAAAGCTGCGCTCTGCAATTGCCAACACGCTTACCTAGCGCGGCATTTATGGGCAAGATTCCCCCTTTCTTGGGGAGGCTTATGTCCAGCAGTGGACTTCCAATGACTGTAATGATGATGATGAATGATTCTGAGAGCAAACTTCAACTGTAATGAAATTGACAACTTAAAATAATAACGTTTTGAAATTAGCACATACTTATTTTCATAAATTACTAGCGGCCCGCCCGCCCGATGATTTAGCATCGAGGTACTATATTGTTTGTTGATCCCATTAGGTCACGGATTCTGATTTGTTTAGATTCGTTGACGATTTTTTATTCAAGAGAAGTAAAAATATGCAGAATCCAAGGCCGCAACGCACAGAAAAATATAATTTTAATTAAAAATTTAAAAAAAAATAATAATAATTTTAATTATAACTATCACTGGTTTTCGCGTCGCATAAAATTTTCTTTTGCTTTAAAAAAATGTTCAAGTCGTTCTTGCGTTGCGCGGTTAGCGATATTCATTTTTATTTAAAGATTTGAGTAAATTGTATCTGTCTGGACTTCTTTCAAATATGATCTTTTTTCTTACATACTTTTTGTGCAGAATGTTCATTTTTATTTATAATACATTACCAGTTACTCACTTCAGGTAACGGACATTTTTAGCATCTTTTTTTCCGGCTTGATCAAAAGTCGTCTGCATATTTTAGCCAATACTCTCAAAACTATTGAATACTTTACGTCTATAACATCTATACTGTATTATAAAGGCAATTGGAACCCTGATTTATATTTTTTAAATACTACATACAATTGGCATGTAATTATATTATTGGCATAAAACATTCTTTTTCAAGTCTAGTTATTGTATCGCAATGGATATTACAGCTCTGAAAGCGAGTGATTGAGTTCAAAATAGTTGATTCTCGCTCTATGTACATTGTCTCATAATTCAATTTTAAGACTTGGCATTAAGATTATAGGCTTGGCAATTGATAAATCTTCAATTTATCGCTTTTCCTGTTCAATAAATCCCGAAGTATTCAGAGTAATGTTTTGAATGGGTCAATTTAGCCCATCGCCTTTCTGTTCTGTTTTATTTTTAATTTTACTACCCACTATAAAACATAAACCTTCTTTATTGCCGGTCTTTAATGTTTGATATATGACTACGCAAAACTATGAGAAAATAGATAACACTTTTTGTACGCGAATGTTTTATTTACGCGGCATCATAGGTTTTAGCTTTAGTTTAACTATCTTTTACGTTATTCATAAACATAAGTGTGAATATTATACTCTCGTTGGTCAAAATAACTTGATGAGTGTTCAATTTAATTAGTTTCGAGGGATAGTCGAATTTATCTAACTATATTGACAGGCCCGATGGCGCAGTTGTTAGTAATATCATCTTATGCGCCAGGAGTCGTGGGTTCGATTCGTGGGTGGGTCGTGGGTTCGGAGCAAACATTTATATGATGATATTGGTTTTTGTCATGTGTCTAGGTGTTATTATAGTTATGATTCCTATTTGTATGATGTCCGTAACACAAGTGCTTTAAGCGACTTGAGAGCAGAGTCAGTCAATGTATGAGATGCATATATATATATATATGTATATATATATATATGCATCTCATACATTGCATATATATATATATATATATTATAGGACTGGTTACTGCAAAGCCACTTACAATTCCGTACGTTAGGGCACGTATTATGTCAACGGAGAATTATTGAACACGAGTCGTGTTGTGTTTCGAGAAGTCATCAGTGCTTGTGAGCTTTATTTCATTTGTATTGGATTTTGTCCTTATTTTCATGTTTTCAAGTAAGTCTTGTTAAATACATTTTTTTTACAATTGTTTAAATGATGTAGGTATACTAGGATATGGTGATTGAGAAAAAACTCGCACAATTTTAAATTTAATATACATCGAGTAAAGTTCACAATCAATTGGGTAATTTTGACAGTTCACTTAGCAGACTTAGCAGAAAAAAAACTAATCTTCACTATTGATATTGAGCTCTAATTATTCAACACTGAGTTAAAAATTGATTAAATTTCGTAACGTGTAAAAATGGTACGTCACCATGTATCCATACTAAAATAATGCCTGCTCCAATACGACTTGAGGTCATCTAGATTACGTTTGAAATCATTCGGTTTTCTAGTAAAAATCTGTGGTAAACACAAGCGGTATGAGTCGCCGGCGGGAGTGGAGGGGGGGGGGGGCGGTACTGTGGCACGTATAACGTGCTGAGCATCCGAATAGGTTATCTCGCTTGAATTTACGACGCTTATTTGAATATAAATTCACGCTTAGCCGTTGTTAACCCGGTCTATGCTAGAGTATCCATTTGCATGAAAAATTTAATAATTATTTGTAACAACAATTGAGCATGACTTGATGATGACGAAAACCGGTTGGGACGCCACATTGGAAGACCGTTCCAGGACAAACAACGATTCTTTGTATCTGTTTTTCTTAACGCTTTAAATTCACGCTACATCTGATATTTTTTCCTGACTCCGAGATAAGTCGCTTAAAGCACTTGTGTTACTTACGGTCATCAGATAATAGAGGAAGCACAAGTATAATACTTAAAGACATATATTGAACACCCAGGCACATAACAAACACAAATATCATCGTATAAATATTTGTCCTGGATGGGGATCGAACCCACGACCTTTGGCGCACAAGGTAGGATCACTACGAACTGCGCCATCGCGCCCTCTTTACTTACTCGTAGATAACGATATAGTTTTTTTTATTTTCAGTCTAAGATTACAATCTATAAAGTAATTCTGTACTTACTAACCGGGAGACCGCAGCTAGAATCAATTCTCTTAAGTAGCCTTGTCAAGTTTTTAATTATATTTTGTAATGTGTGGCTAAATTGGTGATATTGATGAGTGACAACAATATTGATAAAAACAGATTAGTCCGATTATCGTATCCAAACATACTCCATAAACTAAAACAAAAGAATACCTCATTATAACTAAAACTTTTAAATTCAGGAACGTCAATGATGCTTCTTAACGATGAATATAGTAGCTACTCAAGTGCCATGCATTCCTCAATGATATAAATTCACACAACATCTCATACTTTAATCTGCCTCCTAGCTTAAGGCACTTAAGACAAGTCAGACAATATCAGACAAACGAATAATTACAATTATTCGTAAACTTAAATAGATATTTAACACCCAGACACAGAACATACGTTCGAACAGACTCTTCTGTGACTCTTCTCAGAAAGAACAAATAACGAAACTTCACACCTGGTATTTTTAACGCTTTAAATTCAAACTACATCTCATATATATTGACCTGACTCCGTGGTAAGTCGCTTAAATCACTTGTATTATGTATATCAGACAACAGTGGTATTACAAATATAATACTTAAATGCAAATTTGTAATACCTATGCACAGGACAAGCATACATTACATGAATTATTGTCCTGGCTAAGCATCGAGCCCACGACCATTGGTGTACAAGATAAAGACACTGCCGAATGCGTCATCGGTCAACCGACAGTATTCGGATGCCTCGTGTGTTTACTAATTTCACTTGCAATAACGTTTTGTAATCTTAAAGTCTTCACCGTATCAGCAATAGAAAGTCAACTATTGGACATAGGCCTCCCCAAGATAGGGGATTTTTAAGCGTATCTTCACCACGAGGGTACTGCTACCCGTCCGCACCCTATAGTATTTAAGCTGTGCTGTTTCGGATGGGTATATCGCCATCTGTCGGTACCTTAGTCTACTTTTACAAGGACTGGTACAGAAAGAGGTACTATTTTACTCGCTATTTCTGACTTATCTTTAATTTTTTTTATTTAATGTCTTATAAAAAATATTTTAAAACTTGATATAGCTTAAAATTAACGCATAAAACGATTTATTCAGCATTTATATAAGAAGTCTGTCTAAATATCGCCCACATCTTGACCTTAGTTGATGTTAGTGTAAAGAACTTTACACTGGTAAACTATTATTTAAATTTTCTTAGGTAAAGTAACTGGAACATAATTACACATCACACAGTAGTACAAAAACAGTCGCGTTCCGCTGTCTGTCTATCTTAGATCTTTAATACTACACAACGGATTTTGTCGTGATATTTTTAATGATTAGAATAATTCAAGAGGAAGGTTTACATGTATCCATAGTAGTATAGTAGAGAAACGCTAATAACGTCACGTCAAAAAGTGTCCGCGATGGTATATGTCTATCTCTTTGGGATAACTCACAACAACCATATTTTGTCCTTACGGCACCCGCGCGAAGCCGCTAGTGGAACATTAAATGTAAAGTTGAAATAAATCGTATCCTAATATAATTGTTCTAATTTGATATTATATATCAGAAAAACGCGATTTGTAATAAAATGCTACTGTCTTTAAAAAAAAATATTGAACAAGTAGTATGTCTATATTGGGATATAAAGTAACTCGTTTTGCTCACTCGTATCAAACTACAGAAAAGATCAAGTGACCTTTCTGATTCCCGTCGAATTAGGTAGGTATGCAAAATTTTCAATGTTTATTTTGGTTACAAGCTACAAAAACATTTATCTGTTTGTTGTGTCCCACGCTTTCGCCTACGATGTTTACATACATTCTTCGAAATCCGATTTTATGGAGTTTAGGGATTTGGGGAAAATAAAAGAAAGTCTAAACTTTATATTAAAACTTCAGCTTTACAAATAAAGAAATCGCGTCAAAACTTGAATTTTTATTATTGTTATAGATGAAAGTTGTGTATATTATTATTCATCATACCAGCCATTAAAAGTCCACAGCTGGACAGAGGCCAAGAAAACGGGTTTGCCCATAATTGCCGCGCTGGGCAAGCGTGCTGGCAATCGCAGAGCGAAGCTTTCGCGACGGGGATGCTAGTGCCCATCCCCGCCCTGTGCATTTGAGCTGCACTGTTCCGGATGTATATAACGCCATCTGTCGGTTCTGGTACCTTAGTCACCTCTTACGACACTTCGTGCAGTTGGAGGTACTATTCTACTCTGTCGGTACCTTACGGCATACCTATAGCTTATTGAAAGATAAAGTTTCATTTCGAATTACATTATATTATTTTTTGTATACACGCTTTTTTGGCATTAACTATTTGTGCGTCTATTTACACAGTGCTCAAGGCTAAAATCAATTAATACTGCGTTACCAAAAATACTTTATGTTATATAGACAGGCTTATTAAATTCCACAATATCCCAAAAGAGCGGTCTGTAAAGTGAAAGTAACTACTTGAAAATATTTTGAGAAAAAACAACTGTAATTTAGTCCACATTACATCTCATAATGACACCAAAGATAGACAACATCAAAGATCATACAAAGGTTAACTGTATTGGTATATAATTTTTAACTTCTACCACCCAACAACAGCGTTTATGGTGTTTTATTCCAGTTCCAAAGAGGCTGTGAACTTACTGGATAATATGATATAATATCAAGTCCCAAGGTGGACGGCGTGCTCGACATATTCTATTTCAGTTCAGTTCTGAAGCTGCTAGATGATGGTGAATACGAATTAAACTAATGATCCGTCGCATTAGTCCGTAGTAACCCTTCTCGCAGAGAACGTCGATGAACAAATTAACTGCTTGTTAGATAGTTATATCGTATTACAGACACCGAACTCTTCATTATAACTCATCTCAGATCATGACATTAATGATTTATGATCGATAACACGATAATGATTAGAGCAGCCACTTTAAACAGACCTATCTTTCATCTTAACCACATGTTATTAAGGTCTTACAGTGATTATTAAAGACCACATTTGAATTATGTTGACACCCGTTAATACAATTTTAATAATTGCTTGTCCTTTTCAATATCTTTATTAGAGATGAGCAGAAAAAATATGTCCACTCAATGGCCTTAAATATTAAAGAACTTGTATTTGTGTTTACAATTCGTTTTAAAATTATTTATTTTCGTTCTTTTTATAACTATCAAACATTTTTTGCTCTGTTAAGTTCAGCTATCAAGCTTCGTCTAAATTCTCATTGTAACCAATACGTACTTTAAAAAATTCTATCAAATGTACAAACGATGCAGATTCCAGCCTGCAATAATTTCATCAATTATTTCTTATAATATACTTCACATAAACAAGTAGATATCAAATACCTGTACTCGAAGCGTACATTTTTTAATAAGAATCTCAGAATACTTCCACCTTATTGTTGTGAGTCTTCTAAAAGCAGGTGTTTATAAGGAGCTTTATTTTCCTTCAAAAGGACACCGTTTTCAATTTCATTGTGTTCTTTACACTCGCACAAGTAAGTGTAAGAGGAGCGATCTCGCTCGCGTCAAAGAACGGCCGATCAAAGGCAGCTCATGACCGTAGTATCTGCACATATTTTGCGTTTCGCAAAACATGTGAGGCTTTGAAGTTGTGATACTTGCAAAATGAATAGATCGTGAAAGCTTTCTTCACTTACAAAATAGTTTTATAGTATATTATTAATAAAAATATATGTATATATTCACTCAAGTATTATCACATTAGAAGCGTTCTGCCTTTTTAATAGTTTAGTTTTTAGTAATTTTGTCGTATTAATTAGATGGTAGAAGTAATTAGTCATTATGTTTTCAGTTACAGTACAGTAAGTGACCCGGTTAGAATACGGTTGTGCTCATCTATTTATTATTCCGGGCCCGATGGCGCAGATAGTATTGATCCTATCTTATGCGCCATAGCCCGTGGATTCGATTCCTACCCAGAGCAAATATTTGTGTTTGTTCTGTGTTTGGGCGTAAAATATATGTATTTATGTAGTATACTTGTGATTCCTTTGCTGGCTGGCGTCCGTAGCACAAGCGTGTGCTTTCAGCGATTAACCATGGAGTAAGGTCAATGTATGAGATGTTTTGGAAATTATTTATTTAGTGTAATTAATCATTAACGCTTATCTGTGCGTTTTGAAGTGGTGTATCTCGAGGGTTCACTGGCAACAATTAAATTATATAATAATCACCATAAAAACAGAAATGCTCAGAAAGTAGTTGGAGGCATATTTTCAACCCTGCTAGACGCAGACCTGTCCCAGATTTAATTAATTTTTGAGAAACTATGACCCGGCTTGGTCGTAATTCCAGAGCGCAGTTTTACAATGGGTGTTGCAATTGCTGCCCACCACTACCTGTTAAAATTGGAGTTACGTAGCAAAGTATTGGCGTATAGAAAAATAATCTCTCTATCTTTATCTTGGGTTTTAAGAGAGGACTGTGATACCGGAACCGGGTAATGTCAAAATGCCAAAATTGCTAATAAACAACAGAATTTTCTGTAGAAATTAAGTGTTAGGAAAGAATACAGTTTTATAAATGAAAACATTCAAGGAACCTGGATCCCTGAAGAAACTACGCGATAAATAGTAAGAATGAGTAGGGCTGTCCGTGGAGATAAAATAAAAAAGGTCAACACACCTCCTTCAGGATATTTAGATTACTGCGCCAAATTTGGAACATACAACAAACAAATTATTTGTTTTATTAAGAGCGAATACAGGGCGTCCTAAAATAAAACTTGCTATTTCAAACAAATTTATTTCTGCTACCTTTATAAACGCATTGTCCGTTTTATTGTTATGTTATCAAGCAACTATACGCTGTATGGTTAGTTATAACAAGCGATTAAAAATTCAATACACACGCTGTCGATATATAACAGTCGATTGACGTATCCTTCCAAAACTTTACAGTCATGCATTCCTAAGCGATTCTGGAACTTCCTTGACAAGTAGACAGGAGCCATCAATACCTCAGCCAGACTGGCTGACAGAATGCATATGCTAAATACTTGTCAATGTCGCTAATTTTAGTTATGTATGTACTGCTAACGGAATGTCCAATAAATAAAATATTTTCATAAAAGTATATTTAATTTGTAATTCATTAAATAAACTCATTTTGGTATTTATGGAGTAGTTCGATATTATGATAGTATAATAAAATTTAGTTTGTTTTACATTACAAGATTCACCATATAAGTAATAAAGGAGTAGCAATCTCTTATCAATGAGCGGACGATCAAAGAAATCTCATAACCATAAAATCTATATACAAATTTACCTCAACACAACTTCTTTGTACATCTTGGGATTGGTTGTCTCAAGGTAGCCGAAACGTCAAACGAAAAAGTAAACGTGTAAATTTGATAATGTGATAGTGTTCTAAAAAGTATTCTATTGCCTAAGGGTACCGATAGAGCAGAATTGTTTTTCCCCGTGTACCAGATGTCGTATGAAGTATATCCATCTAAAACAAGTTTCAACTCAAATGTACTGGGCGGGGGTGGGCAGCAGAATTACCATCGAGATATCTACACTCTGCGATTGCCATCACGCCTAACCAGCGCGGCAATTATGGCCATAATTCCTCCTGTCTTGGGAAGGCGTATGTCCAACAGTTGACTTCCAATAGCTGACATAATGATGATTCTATTGGAAAATAATACAATTACTCGCTTTTCGAAGCATAAATTAACTCGAGATAATTACTTTAGGTTCGCAAAGCCCACTGTTGCAAAAGCGCATTCCCCTCATTTTTTACACAACATCTCATTCATTGACTTGAGTCTGAGAAAAGCAGCTTAAAGCACTTGTACTATGGATATCAAACAACAGAGGAAGTACAAATATAATACTTAAATACATATATTCATTCATAGTGCCGTGAGGTACCAGCAAGGTAGAATAGTACTTCCCCGTCGCGAAAGTTGCGCTCTGCGATTGCCAACACGCTTTTCCAGTGCGGCAATTATGGGCAAAAAACCTCCTTTCTTAGAGAGGTCTATGTTCAGAAGTGGACTTTCAATGGCTGGTATATGATGTTATGACACATATTTAACTCCCAGATACAAAACAAACGCAAATACCATACAAACATTAGTCCTAGATGGGTACCGAACCCACGACCTTTGGCGTAAAAGATAGCATCACTACCATCTGCGTTATCGGATCTGTCAATTCATTATCCATCAACAATAGCGCCATGATAAAGATTAAAATATTTATATATTTATTTGTAAAATAACTGTCATTAATTTTCTGCGTGTAGTAACCACGGGTGCAAATACGATTGAAGAGCAATTGCCAACGGTCCAATTTTTCATATCGTTTTGATTTACTGGGTATCCACAATAGCTTTGCAATTACTATGCAACACAGGGCAATAAAGTGCAAACGAAGCGAGCCACTGACGTGATAAATCTCAAAAAACAATCCGTAGCATATTCGGTGTTGAAACAAACTTTCACGTGAACGTATTGTTAGCTGTATCACATGTACTTACAAATTTTACTTCCATTTAATCATCACATATAAAAAATTTTTAGAAACATTACAATCACTAAATATGTAATTAAGACAGACACAAGTATTAACTTTTATATGCATTGTACTACTCCATGAATATGTAGTTGTTTCGCTCTATGAGTTAGTAGATAATTGGTAGATAATGCTTACATTGTATTATCTTTTTCATTATAACGTTATTCTATCTGATGATCTATGAATACGAAATTGCGAAATAAATAAAAATACATACTTCGTTTAAATAGTACCGATGTATCTATAAATCCAAATTCCTGCACCGGCTTATTCGATATATAAGTACAGTCAATGAAATGATGATATTTATCATCCAGCAGACATAATTTCTATAAGCTAAATGGCTGAACTATTGGACATAATAGAAAAGTAAAAAATAAAGCCTGGTATTGAGTGTCATAAGAGCTAGACTGCACTAGGTTTGTGTAAACACTAAGCTTGTAAGCGATTTGGAAATAATTGTTAGTACTTCTTTTTTTTTAAATAGACAAAAAAGGTGACTGATTTACCAACATTTACACAGCTATCGTATAACCATCCGAAACAGCGTAGTTCAAACTGTAACAGGACGGGAATAGAAAACAGCAGCTTTCCTGAAGCGATGTTGTACATTGCGATTGCCAAGCTTAACCGTGTGGTAATTATACACAAAATCCCCCAAAATATTATAATATTGTTTCTCCATCTTCTGCCTTCTTCAAATTCTGCCAAACAGATGGGTCCCTACTGTTTGGCAGAATTTTGTTGCTCCGAATTTCATTTGGCAGAACAAATTTGACATAATTTTCTTTAAACGAATATGTTTAAGGAATAAAAAATTGTTAGTATAATTTATTATTATTTAGTCCAATGTTTATGTGTCCGAATTTCCAATATCTTACTTTTAAGATGACAGAATTTCACTTAGCTTACTACATTAGTGGCGATATGATTTTCATTTGGAATAATTTCTTTAGGCATTTTATTTCTAATGAGTTTTATGCCATCCGCTGACATGCATAATAATATTATTATACAAAAATGTTCGCTGTAAAAGTAGATTCCTAATTTTTTCCTATAATAGTAACAGAAACGAATCGCTGTAAAACTGACTACACATAGTCCTGTCTGCCTTAACCCTAGAGTGTTATTTAAACTCGCGTAGGCACGGAAAGGCGAGGCGGCCCGAGGAGAAGGTGATTTACGCTCGCCAGCGTAAGTTTGCTCATGAGCAAAAACGATCTGCGACGATAAGTTCGCGTGGGACCGCCAGAGCCCCGCACCGCCGGAACCGTAATAGAAACTATGCATGTTGCATGCTTGTTTGTCTGCCATGCTGCCTAAGCTGATACTGAATATAAATCTTTTAGTGATATGAGTTCAGCCTCTTAATTATTATGGATATTAAATTTATGCCTTCAGGTGACTCTGGCTCCAATTAATATGGGTTCAATAAGATATGCCAAATGTTTTTCTACGAAATTAAGTTTATGCTTTCCGCTGTTATGCACAATTAAATTATAACATAAAAGTTCTACGATAAAAGTTAGAATTCCCTACAGACCTATGAATTGAATCCTACAAATTTTCTGCTGCAAATATTATGGCTCGTACAATTTAAAATATCAGCCAAAAAACGTTAAATGATGCCCCAAATGACATTTAACGTCTTGGGAGCAGCCTTCAAGAAAATAATGGCGTCTGATTGTCCCAGCAAAGACACCATTAATTGAAATTGTCAACTCCATTTCTGAATAAATATAGAACTTTAAATTGTTGATAGAAAACAATACGCTCATTAGCAACCTGAAGTGTATTTTATTTACATTTTGCATTTGAAAGGCGTTGTTTTCTTTTGTGTGGCAGATTCCAACGCTTTTTTTTATTACAAGAACAAAGCAGTCTCGTACAAAGATATCCCGAATCAAAGCTTTAATAAGTCTACACAAAAAATCATCAATCTGTTAGCTGATTGCGCCGCTTTTTATGTATCTTTTTTGTGTCTCGGTACAAAATGAGTGTCACTTTCAAACAATATTATGGGAATTTTGTTAAATCACTTTACAATCACAATAAATATTTTTATTTTAAGTTCCTTCATGAAAAATGGTTGACGTTATATAGTAATTATGAAGTAAGTCAGGTAAATATAATTCAATAAAGATTTAACTAAATACACGACAGAATACTTTCTTAAAAAGGCATTTGTAAGGCATAAATAAGGCATTTGTTTGCGGCTACTTCACTTCTGATTTCGAAAACTTATCCTAACTACTTAAAGTGAAATGTACGCGGACGAAGTCATGGACACAAAATTTTATATTAATAGCATGCATGCAATAAAATAGCAGCTGAAACTTTTTATTGCCGTTAAAATTAAACTTTATCGATAAGTCGCTCACGCTTCGACCATGCTTAAACTCTAGGTTAACTCTAGATGGAAAAAAAACTATTTACAGACAATAAATGCGGGCTGATTACGAGTAAATTCCTTTTTAAAGTGCAATAAAAAAAACCCTTGTTTTTGTTTTGAATCTTTTGAATATTAATTGTATAGGCCCGCATACCACACGCCGGGTTATTAAAAATAATTGTCGTCAAGCCTTTCATTACGATTACTTTAAACTTTTTATTTCGCCCGTAGTTTAATAATAATTAAAACTTAAAGTCTCTGTTTATTAGAAATAATGTTTAATAATAATTTTATTGCTTTCATGGGTTTGTTACTAGAGGCTCAAACATGCAACGGGGAGTTAAACGAATAAAATACTATTAATAGGGAAAAAAAAATTATGTTATATATTATGATAAAAAAATCACAGGTATTTTAATTTAAAACACGTTGCGTTGTCACGTTCTCCTTTTTTCGTACCTTATCCAGAAAAAAAAATACGACTTGAGAAAGGTGTGCCATAAAAGATGATATTAATGTTAAGATTGGAAGAATAATGTTGAAGTAGTTGGGGCATATAGAACAGGTAGATGAAAGTAGAGACACTAAAGAAACTCATAACACTTTGGAGGGGCTTTCAAAGGCAAATTTTGAAGTAAACACAGCAATAGATAACCTACCCAAATCTGTCAAAACTTCGCAATCAATATTAATCTATAAAAAAGGAGCAATTAAGTTTAAAATTGTCTGAAAAAAATTGACAGATTGGGGTAGGTTGATCTGTTGCCCACAGTACAAACGCTGACCAAATTTAAGATATTTATACAAAAGAGCTTTGCGATCTACTTTCAACTGGCGTCAGAGAATAATAAATGTCGAGGAAGCAAATATAGTGTCACGATAGAAGCAAATGCAAATCATTCGTCAATCGATGTATATCGTCAATGTGCAATCGTTAATCAATTTTTGGCCCCCATTGCTAGTATATTAGTATTAATGACGGCAACTCGTGCACTATAAAGGCTTTTAAGGAATGCAAATACAGCTAATACCAAATATTTATCATGCCTTCCGAATCGCTGAGAAGCATAGTACAATTGTTTTTTAAAACGGCTTGATTGCACATACGCTAGTGTCCCTTGTGCTTCAAGCTCCTAAGTTCAATCCTAACCCAGGACAAACAATTTTATTAGTTCTGTGTCTGGATATTTTATTTATTTAAATATCATATTTTTGAGCCGCCAAATACCGGCAGTGTAGAATAGTACCTGTACTAGGTGTCGCTAAAGGCGACTAAGGATGGTACCTAAGTCGACTCTTACTAACAGATGGCGGTATATCCATCCGAGACAGAGTAGCTCAAATTTCCGTCAAAATCCCAAGCAGCATACCCGTCGTGAAAACTGCGCTCTGCGATTGCCAACACGCTTGCTTAGCGCGACAATCATGGGCAAACTTCCCCCTATCTTGGGAGGCCTATGTCCAGCAGTGGACTTCAAATGGCTGGTGATATGAAAACTATATTTTTAATCCTCTATTGTTTGATATCCGTAATAGAAGTGGTTTCAGCTACTTATCTTGAAATCACGTATAGATATGTTGTGAATTTTCGGTCACCCGTTTCGGTTGCTTAACATCAGGGATCGAGCGTTTATCAGTATGCCGTGAGATTTAATTGGATTCATAATGAAAAAAAAAAAATTATATATACAATGTTTATATGTTTGTCCGAGATGAACTTCTAAGCTACTGAACTGATTTTAATATATTTTTGCTTACTGTGTACAGTCTAATACTAATTAAGAGAGTTCATATTAAAAATTTAAAGTCGCAATATCTCTTTCATGATACATAGTTTAGATAGGACGACGTCTATTAATTAAGCTAGTAGTCCATATTTCTGAACTTCATATACCTAAATGTTAGACCTCCCCATGAAAAGGGGAATTTATCCATAATTGCCGTCCCGGGTAAACGTGGTCGCAATCACAGAGCGTAGCATAACGACAAGGATGCTGCTGCCCACCTGTCCTGTGCTATTGAGCTACTCTATTTCGGGTACCTGGTACATTGGAAGGTACTATTCTACTCTGCTGGTACTTCACGGGATTATATCAAAAAGGCGAAAAAATCGTTAACAATTATTTTTCCTGTTCTTACGTAAACACGTCAAAGTAATTCCATTTCGATATTTAATCTCAAGTGACGTATATTGCGCGGTGCCCAATTACCTCAGCCAAAGCCCAATTAATGAATCTATTAAGCACAGCACCGTTTACACGATACATGGACATTAGCATACAAATGGCTGGATGGTGCCAGGGGCTTCGTTCGTTAGTTTCGAGATTAGGCAAAATTGTAACAATGTTGCCATAACAGCTGCTAATAACTTTTCGGCATATATTATTGGCGAAGCTTTACGCCGGTTGGGAATTAAATGTTATATGATTGAATATACCCGAGCTCGATGGCGAAGATGGTAGTGATCTTATCTTGTGTGCCAAGGCTCGATTCCCACCCAACGCAAATATTTATATGATGATGTTTGTGTTTGTTCTGTGTCTGGGTATCAAATACATGTTTTTATTACCATTTATTTCACTGCCTCTCTAACCCATCAAACGGGACTATATATACTATTTGGCGACAGAAATAGGTGAGAGTGAGGTACCAATGCAGACGACCTGTGTAAGAGGTCTACCTCAGGTAAGTAAGAGGTCTACTCTTTCTAAGTAAGAGGTATTTATTCTGTGCTTGGGTCCTTCATATATATATGTAAGCATTGTATTTGAGATTCCTCTAATTTTCCAACATTTATGCATTCATTACTTGTAATAAAACTATATTGACTTTCTGAACAGAACCGAACCGTTGCCGCAAGTTAACTGAAATGAAAAAAAGTTAAAAGGAAATAAGTCACGTTTTAAATCCGTCAAAAAAGTAGTTTTTCAGTGTGATTCCTATGTTGTTTGATGCACTTTACTTTACACAAGTGCGTTTAGCGAGTTATCTCGGAGTCAGGTCAGTGTGAGATCTTATGTGAATTTATTTATTTATTAATAACTTAGTTAAGTGTTCACCCCCAACTCAGATCGCGAGCTCGGGTTTTGTTTCTAGCCAGGTCATCATATCAGGACGTTCAGAGATTACAAATAGAAGCTTTCATCCAGAATGACCCCGTAATTTCATTTTGTAGGATTCTTTATTTATTTTGCAAGGGAATTTTATTGGAATCAAGTCAACTAGCCCGTGGCATGCCAAATTTTATCAAAATTAGGTGACCACTGCACAAGTGTCGAAAGAGGCGACTAAGGTACCAGAACCGACAGATGGCGGTATATCCATGTGAAACAGTGTAGATCAAATGCATAGAGCGGGGATGGGCAGCAGCACGGAGGGACGTCGTGATAACTACGCTCTGCGATTGCCAACCCGCTTGCCCAGCTCGGCAATTATGGGTAAAAAAAACCACCTTTCTTGAAGAGGCTTATGTCCAGCAGTAGACCTTCAATGACTGATACGATGATGATGATGAAGGTGACAAATAACAAAGTAACTTTTGTTGCATGTATAAGATTAATATTTAATAAAAAATATATTGTATAAGATTTTTGAAGAAAAAGTTTAAAGAAACAATTAAAACCTTGTTTATGTTTGCACAAAGTTTTAATTAACCTATTTGGAATTTGAATAAAACTTAGAAATCAATTAATTATTATTTGTAAAGCTGGATGTGTCTGACCTAAATCGGGCATTGTACGATTTAGGTCTTGAAGGTACCGTTAGGTATTGAAGGCACCGTGAAAATTTGAGTAAGAACCAGATAACATTGAAAAGTTTGATTGAGCAAAAAGTAATATCTAGCTAATTCTAATTTAAGCATTATACACATAATACAAAATAATAACAAACATAAAATAATATATGATCATTATATAGAGAATCTGTCTACACATTACATTTACGACGCAAGGAATTAATAAAATAGAATCATTCGTTTCTTAATTAAGATATCCAGTCTTAATGGATATAAATAATAACAATGATATCCCACAACATCTCATACATTGACCTGACTCCGTGGTAAGTCGCTTAAAGCACTTATGTTACGGACGCTAGATAACAGATGAACCACAAATATACCTTTTAAATATAAATATTTAACACCCAGTCACAGAACAAACACAAATATCATCATATAAATATTTGCTCTGCGTAGAAGATAGGATGGGCACGGGCCCGTCAAAAATGCATATCGAGATCGAGCATTTTAATTTCTTCTTCGCCTATCCCTGTAAAGTAAGTAAGCAAGTTTGTTCAACTATTTGCATATGATTTTAGTATTTTCCAGTAAGAAAGTTAGAATGATGTCAATAAGTTCACTAGAGACCATAAGATTTAAGCATTTTGACCCTATGCCTATAAAGAAGTGAGTGCGCGACTCAGTTTCGACATATCAAGGCAAACTGTGTTAATACTTCATCGTAAGACTACCCCGGGTTTATCGTACGACCCTGTAACCCTGTTGTCGCTGAAACCCGACAAAAGCGTCGACTTTCCAAGCGTGTTGAACACGTGACGTCACGGCTCAGGTCATAATTCTCACTCTGCCCGCCGATCGATGAGCACCGAACATCAAGAATAATAGGGCTGTCTAAAACATGAAAACGTCCTTATTTGTATTGTATTTGCTTCGAATGTATATATAAATAAAAGTGAAGTGTCTGTTTGTAAATCCAATTTAACAGCTTTTCAATAAATGCATATGCATTTATTTTTCAATAAATGCATATGCATTTATTTAAAGTATGCATGTACGACAGTATTTACATGATTTTTTATATATATTTGACTGTCTGTTTGTTATTTTCTGGTGCACCTACATCGATTTTAACGGGACTTTCATTGGCAGATAACTGATGTTGTAAGGAGTAACTTAGATTACTTTGTTTTTGATATTAATGCGGGTGAAGCAGGTACAGCTAGTATGAATGCGAATTTTATCTGTTTGTTTGTTAGTTTGTTGTACGAATTTTAAAGAAATCCAGCATATATATAGCTCGAACATTGGAAAGGCATAAACTTCTTAAATCCTAGAAAAATGTACGACACGGTTGACTTTGATTTTGTTTTAGCGATCAAATAACAACAGAGGGTGCTTTTTCATCCAGTGAAAGAGTCCGGCCCAAGAGTATACTACTAAAACGAACAGCAACATGTTATTAGCTGGGTAGATGGTACAGTTTTATATGGAAGTCAATCGTGATAATCTCAGATCTAGTTTTTTGGACTGGCTAGACTGGACCCGTGCTTTTATTGTCTTGGAGACTCAGTAGCACACAGTCACAACAATATTAGTTCTTAATTAAAAGTAGTATTTCTGCGTTGGGCAGGCGTGGTGGCAATCGCAGAGCGCTACTTCACGATTGGATGTTTGCCATCCTCACCCTGTAGTATTTAAACTGCGCTATACGGGTGGATATACCGCCATCTGTCGGTTCCGGATCCCTATTCCGTTACTATTCTACACAGCCGGTACCCTGAGGCTCAATCCATTTCGATTTGCATACATTTTGCAATGGTACAGATCTATTCTATCTCGTGTACGGATATTTGTTCTGTCTATGAGCGATATATATGTACATATATATATAGAAAAAAGGGTAGGGTTATGGTTATAGGGCAAAGTTCACCGTAATCAGAAGAACTACAATTGTAAAATTAACCTTGAGCAAAGTGAAACTATTCCTTTAGCAACCTTCATGACAATATGTAATGAAGTATTCTTCTACCGAATATTTCATTACATCCACATTAGCAGGCTGTTCCAAAACAAAAGACACCAGCCCTATTAGTAACTTGAACTGTTAAGTACGCCGAATGTTGGTGTATGGTCTCCAATCACTGGGGCTCTATACCAGCGCGTTGGGTTTCAAAACAAACAACACTTATTGATTTGTCTAAGTACCCCCGGCACCTCTGTCACTGCGTACATGCTCAACGACACGATGTGTAAAGCAGTGTGGCAGATGGTTAAGCTACCCGCATTTTACTTAGCTTTGAACCGTCTGTTTATATAAAAAAATATGTTTTTCTTTTAGTACTCAACGCGTAATATTATACTATTGAAAATTTTAATACATTGCTTCCCCCAAGAACTTATCTCAATCAAAATAAGCCTATATTTTACCCTAAGTTTTGGTCAACCTTAGATTCAACCGTCAAAGGCTAACAAACACATAAGCGGACAGTCAGACACACTCTTGGATTTTATCTATATTCACACAACATCTCATGCATTGATTTGAATCCGTGGTAAGTCGCTTAAAGCACTTGTGTTACCGACATCAAACAACAAAGGAATCACGAATATAATACTTAAATACATATTTTTAACACCCAGACACAGGACAAATATGAATAACATTATTTACATATTTGTCCTAGGTGGGGATTAAACCTACTTGATTAAACCCACTGGCGTTTAAGATAGGATCACCATCTGCGCCATCAAGCCCGACATTTAAGTAACTAGTTTCCTGCACGCATTCCACAAGATCCTCAAGTTCAAGCTCAAAGTCAATAAACTATATTATTAGCATGGTTTCCAGTTGATAGGTAGTTTGGAGTCATAAGTCATATTTCATTTCAGTTTTTGAAATGGATTTTAAATTGCCACCATAGATAATAGAAGAATGGAGGTGGGCGTTAGAAGTCTATAACACAGTTGTAACTTATATTGACAATTCCGTACATTACAGCTTTATATACTATTCTCTTGACTATGATTTGTCAATAAAGATTTTCGTATTTGTATCAATCATCATTACAGCCATTCGAAGTCCACTGCTGGACATAGGGCTTCCCATAAAAAGGGGAATTTTGACTATAATTTCCGCGCTGAAACATCATTATCATTATACGTCTTGTATGTAATTTTAAGTAATAAATAATATACTTATTATTATTACTGCTTACTAATTGATTGAATAATTATTAGACAATAAATACCTGGAACATAGATTTATATTTAATGACAAAAAAGGCACAGGATAAATAAATGCTGTAGACCAAAAACTCCGTCAACAATTTTCAAAACATCACCGATCTTAAGATCATATCATTAATTTCACGCCGAAACCACGTACAAGCTCAAAATAGGTGCTATTCGCAAGGGGCCCAATCTATCTAAGAGCATACATATGGGAAAGTTATTGTTTCATCCGTATACACTCTTAGGTTGATTGCAGAACCATCGGCAATAGCTTAACTATTGTGTATTATTGTCTGTATTTATGATTAACTACATGTTAACAACTTTGCGATGTACCGACATAGTGACACAATATCTCCCCCTGTATTAAGTGCGTTCGAAGCGACTCGGGTTCCGGAACCGACAGATGGCGGTATATTCATCCGAAAAACATAGCTCAAATGCAAAATGGCGGCATTCCCGTTGCGATGCAACGCTCTGCGATTGCCACAACGCTTGTCCAGTGCGGCAATTATGGGCAAATACCTTCTTTCTTGCGGACGCTTATGTGAAACAGTGGGCTTCCAATAGCTAATATGACAATGAAATTCTCAGGTTGATTGCAAAACAAAAAAACAATAACTTAAACGGGAAGATAAAACAGATTTCAACTATTGCGTATTTTTGTTTGTGTGTATGGTTAAATACATGAAACAAAAGAAAATCATAAATATATCTTTAGCCAAATATAAATAGCCCCGCGGATTAGCAAGTAGACGATCGATTGCGCCGTAAGATTCTGGGGTAGAGACCGCGCAGCGACAAGCGCAGCGTAAGATGTCGGCCCGTACACGGACAGACGTGGACAATATAGATACAACCGCAGTGTCGGCCAGGATGTAGACTGGTCCTACTAGAAATCTCTTGAGGTGAACATCTAACGGCTAAAGTGATGATGATGACGGCTAAAATAATAATAACAATATCGAAGCATACAATTTGGTGTTGTAGCTACTCAACTGAAATTGGACTGGACTGGAACTAGAATTAGACAGGTAGAGAAATAAAGAATTATTCCTCGAAGGAATTATTTTTTATTATATTACTAGATGCAACTAGATACATTCTCGTATACAGTATTGTTGTGGCCACCATCGAATTTTGATTCTCGTACAAAGCGATGATAACTGAATCTGAACACCTGAGCGGTATGATAATAATTTTGCATATCATTATCTTTGCCTTGGTAATACATTGGTAAAGAAATTAAATGTCAGTGACTTTGAAATGGAAACAGGTATCTCAAAAATAAATATACCGATTACAATTACCTCAAGAAGATTTCTCAAGCAAAATAATTCTGCAGGTTAACTCCCTCTAACCTAATTCTACAACCAAAAAGCAGAGCTCGCGTTTCAGTTTAAAGAAAATAACTCCGTAATGTGTCATAAACGTTACAAAGATGGCGAAACGCTTATGATATCTAAGCGATGACACGAGAAATTGTAGACCGCGCTCTCCATACTGAAGAACGTGTGCTTGTTTGATACAAAAAAGAAAAGAGGAAATCTTCATACGCACTATTTTTAATCAAATACAGAATCTTTGAACATCAGCGGGTTCAAATAAGCAAATTGTTCCGATTCAAATAAGTAGACAAGACAAAAATATTCGTAGAGCGTGCTCAATACTCATTATATATGAAAAGATAATCTATATACCGATATAGCATTTCGGCCAATGCAGTGGCTTCAGTCAGACTGCGGACTGTGGCGCTCATTTGAATTCTAATTCGGTTTGGTATAAACGGCGAAGAAACTTTCTAGTAGTTTTCCCCTCTCCCGATGTATAATTATAAAAACATACAGACCTCGCCTAGGACACTGGTCCCGAGCTGCATTTAAATTAACTTCATAGGAATCAGGACTCTTATAACGAATGATGAGAACCGTTGTACATCTACCGTGCACATAAATGTTCAACTAAAATAAATTTCCATTCACATAAATTTTATGTTAGTTTTACGACAGTTTCTCCTAACTACTTTCGTTCTTGATTATTTAATGGAGAACTGAATAAAACTAATTACTTGCAAAGTTCTTCAATGACATTTAGAACAAGACAGCGTAATTAATAAACGAATTAAACTAAGAAAAATATTAAAAAATAAATACAATTAAGCCAACCAATAATTGTCAATAGATAGACTTTAGATTTACTATAAGAAAGAATCGCATTGACAATCTCAAATACATCGTCGCAGATTTCAACTCCTGTCTATAAAAGTCCATAAAAGAAACTGCTGAAGAAGGCAAACTTATATATTTTTAATAAACTAATATTTTTTAAAAGGCGCTCTCGGGCATTTTTAGAGGTCTCTTTTGAAGTCACCTGATGGTTGTTATGCTCGGACAGGCGTCCTATACATCGCTTATTGGTGTATATCGAGTCTATACCAATCTAGTATTGCACGGGCAGTATTACAAGAGCTATCAATTCTGCATGCATGACTTATCCTGTGCCACTTGCTAATCCACTGGGCTATATAATTTCGGTTGCTCAATTAGTGTCCTAATTATGGAACCGTTTACATGACCATCGGCTGTTTTGATATCATCATACCCGCCATTGAAAGTCCACTGCTGGACATTTGTCGTGAGGTACCGGCAGAACAGAATAGTAACTCCCACTGTACCAGGTGTCGTAAGAGACGACTAAGATACCAGAACCGACAGATGGCGGTATATCTATCCGGAGTAGAACAGCTCAAATGCACTCAAATGCAGCTCAAACCTCCGTCGCGAAAGCTGCGCTCTGCTATTGCCAACACGCTTGCCCAGCGCGGAAATTAATGACAAAAGACCCCCTTTCCTGTTTTGATATAGTACAAAGTAAAAAAAAATAATTGTAATATCTTACGCCCTTAATGTCGTAGGTTCGTTCGTGTCGTAAATGTGTCTGGGAGTTAAAATGTATTTGTGATTCATGTGTTATCTGATGTCCGTAACACAAGTTTACGCGATTTATCTCGGAGTCAGTTCAACGTGTTGATGATATGATGTCTGTTAAATATAAAAAATATATACATATAAATATACTTATTTCATTTTATATGATAACGTTTCACTGTGATGAGGCACTATTTCTGTCTGTTCAAATTTAAAACGGGATGTAAATATAAAGTCGTATGACAAAACACTCATCTCAAGATTTCCGACTTAATTTTATAAATATTTGAACTTGTACATAATTAAAATTGTTTCCAGCGAACATTCTAAAAGCTTGCTAGACGATTGTGCAAGTTCCCAGGCAAGCCAAATGAGACCGGTTCCTGATAAAATCGTCCAGAATATCTAGGACTCTCAATGAAATTCCATTCAAAGAGAATGAGACGAAAAACTTACAGACAGTTATAATGTTTGTGAATACAGATTACTTTTAAATAGGTGCTACTGTTGAATGTTAATATTAGTAATAGAAACCGAAAGATAACTGATCTATTACATATTTTTGCGATCGAATAACAATTCTTAAAATTGTGTGAGATTATCTCATACGTGGTTTTATGTACTTATCAACTCAGGTTAGAAACTTGAAATTTTACAAATGGGGTTCCTTTTATAATGTAGGAGAGTACTAAGAAACGATTATTAAAAAGTCACACATTTTAATTTTTCAAAATTCACGGTAAAACATGTGAGAAAAGTTAGTATCACTGTTATCTGATTTTCAATCAATTCAGCCCAGCAATTATGCCCATAATTCCACATATCTTAAAGAGGCCTATGACCAACAATGGACATTCTATGGCTGATGTGATATGATGATGAAAATTGAAAATACATTTCATATGTAGTACGGACATTTATTTACGGGTTGGCGCATAACATTCTGTCTTTATTGTATTTGGCATAAATTAGCGATCGTTAATAAATGAATCAATAAAATTATCTCTCTAAACTTAACATTGTTCCCGCCAAAGCAGCAAAGAATGAAAGAAATGCATTAATCCTTAATATTCAAATTACACAGGTCCAGGTTCCATCCAGAAGTCATTGAACTTTAAACAGTGGTTCACAGAACTTTAATTTAATATAACAGCTGGATGGAGAACATTGTACTTTCTTGATTGAGCCTTCGAATGAGTATATTTGTAGACGAAGACAAGTCAGAAACAATAGATTGAAATGATATATCATCTATACCAGACATCATTCCCATTTGATAAATAAGTTTCAAAGAAAACTGTTTATTTTTCTATTGAGAATACCTGTCACGTTAATATAATTGACGCTTGTTCTCGAAGACATGTTTCAAAAGAAATCTAAAACAAATATATTGAATCAAGTATTCTTAAAATTAAATTACAATTGTACTCTCTTATACGTACGTAAGTATAAAAATGATTAGCTTGAGTACATTTCATTGTTATTTCTTGTATACCGAGATACTCGTATATACAAACAACAGAATACATTTTGTGTCTTATTCGCTAGAATACCAAAAAACACTCAGACTTTTTTACGATACGAGCTACGTACGCATCGTAGTAATATATTATTTACTGCGTACTTAGAATAAACACATTGTTTGCTATTCCTTTTTTTACACCCAGACATCTTCGTGGGGAGTAATCATAAAATTACCAAATAAATGTTTTATTTTTACGCGTCTTCTACGTTTGTCAGTCTCGCCTTTCTACATCTAATTTAAGGTTTTGTGAGGAGGTCATTCATAAATTTATCATTGGACGAGTAAGTGCAGCAAAGACAGGCGTTTTTACAGTGTCTTGGAGCAAAAAGATTTAAGGAAAGTATGAAACAGCTTTAATTTTAAAAACAAAGTGCGAATTACGTTGGTCATTTTAAAATTAGTCGTTTTGATCAAGATTTTCCTTAATCAGAGGCTAAAGAGCTTCGATGTAGCCGCCATGCCTTGCAGTGCACTGCAGAGGTAACTTTTATTCTGCCGATATTTTTCTTAGTATTCAGAAAATGTATTGTTTTTATTTTCTTTTACTTTTGCCATATACATTTTGCAACGTCACATCGACTTTATAAAAACTCAACTAATATAATCGTGACGAAAAAAAGTTACAGGCAAACAAGCTAAAACAACTACCATTTCACACATTTTATGGGTTCAATGTTATCACTTCAAAAGCACGAACGTTTTAAAGTGCCAAACTCCGTTCTCCATATGTTTCGCAACTATTACCTAAGAATTTCAGGTAAAGGAACGCGAACTAAAATTATCGTTTATTATTTATTTTCGTTCATTTATTCATAACCTTAATAAAACAGCGCTCGATTGTTACAAAGAATCCCTTTGCTACAGAGAACGATAAACAGTCGGTCATCATTCCTAAAAGTTTCATCAATCATGTATAATTTTGTTTGAACCCAATATTTTTGTTTCATTTATATTATGACGGGCTCGCTGGCGCAGATTGTAGTGATCCTATCTTCATCAAAGGTCGTGGGTTCGATCCCCAACCAAGACAAAATTATATGATGATGTTTATGTTTGTTCTGTGTCTGGGGTTAAATATATTTACGTAGTATATTTGTTGTCTGATGTCCGTAACACAAGTGCTTTAAGTGACTTATCGCGGAATCGGGTCAATGTTTGAGATGTTGTGAAATAAAAAGATTATCCACTCATGAACCTAAATCAATAACTAAGAAAAAAGGATAGTCCAGTGTGAATATGATGTTGATAGATTGGACATTGGTTTGGTATTTTGACAGCTTTAGTTAGCTTTACGGTTGTCATATCTGTGTCCGATAACAATAATATCGGTTATTTAATTTAGTATTAGCCAAGAGGTCCTGAGTTGAATAGTACCTACTCTAAACTAGGTGTATTAAGAGGCGGCTGAGGATCCGGAACCGACAGATTGCGGTAATAATGATGATGAAAAAACAAAGTTAAACCTTTTGAATTTTAAAAGTGCTTTTCAGTCATCATATTGTTAGTTTGAAACGAATTACGACCTTCCAATATAAATACCAGAGAAGTTATATCGTATCGGATTAACCAATTTTTTTTGTTATTTTCGTTAAAGACCGTAAAGAAAACTGAAGAAATATATTCAAACAGTGGCGTGTTTGTTCTATTTTCTAACTTTATGTATACATGTGTTCTGCACCAACTAAAGAACTGCTTGCAGAACTCAACTCCTTTTCTGAGAGTAGAATCTGAGAAGAAACTATATTTTCAATTAAGATTTATTTTACCTAAGCTATAATATTTTCTAACTTTTACGCTTTTACTATACAAAATAAAGCAACTTTTTTAACGGCTTTAAAACGCGCCATATTTAACTTATTACATTTAAATTTATTGAACTAAACGTCGGACTAAAAAGTTAAATTACCACCCCCTCAAATAAATCTCCCTTCCTTGAGGAGGCCACTGACAAATAGGCGAATATGTCCGTCCGTCCTCTTTTGCTGAATTTTAAAATTAAATTCACCACCAACGATGGCCGCCCGAGCCTAGGTCGAGCCTTTAGAGGCGCCATCGGGTGATCGCCGTCGATCCCGCTCAGATCCCGCGAGCCTTGCGGGCGCGAACGTAATGGTCGCGGCCGCGGGGTACGCAGTACAAATACGGCCATCGGACCTCTCACCTATGAGAGGTCCCGCTCTCTTTATTCGGTGGCACTGGAATTGACGTCCAGCAATAGGTTCGTCCGAAAAAAAGAAAAAAAAGGTAATATGATGGTGACAAAATTGGGAAAATACATACAGTTGGGTATTGTGAATACTTTGCTTTAATTTGCATCTGAAATAGAATTATACCACTCGATAGGTGAGTATAAAAGATCAGGCATGAAAGGACTAATACGAGTAAGGGAAGCGAGAGAGTTATGATAATATCTTAGAAGTGGAGTTAGTCTCAAGTACCCCGAGTGCACACAGGCGTAATGTATGTATAGGTAAGGATCGAAGATGTTACCAGTTGCTTACAGATGTTCTATACACTGCCCTCCCCACAATAAGTATAGCCCACTCTTTACATAATCGCTACTACCATTTGAGCTCGATTTGTATACCACCGAGCCTAAAATAGCTCCAGTGAGGAAATCCTTAATTGCCGAGACGAGCACAATCAATCTAATCTTTTTATAAATCACTTACCCTTCTCTAGTGTCATATAGAACACACCCCGTTTGGGACCACCCTGAAATACGGAGCAGGATATTATAGAGCACTTCCAGGTCTTTTGTAGTTCGAAACAGTTGTCAATGTTACCTGTTATTCCGATTAGTTCCAAATTTAGTATTAAGTAATAATAATACTAGGTAACCCCACAGACATTGTCCTGAACTTAGATGTCTGTCATGAAAAGAATAGTGTGACTATAAATTGAGATATATCCTATTTCTCTAATCGAATCAAACTGTACAGAGTAAGCAAAAATGGATTAAAGTCGGTTCAGTACTTAAGATATTTTTTCCCGGCAATGTCTCATACATTAATCCAACTCCGAGGTAAGTCGCTTAAAGCACTTGTGTTGCGGACTCCAGGCAACGGAGGAATCTTTATATCATATAAATTTTTATATGGTAATTATATAGAATACTTAAAAACATATATTTAACACCCACACACAGAACAAACACAAATATCATCATACAAATATTTTTACGGCTGTGATGTACCGGCAGAGTAGAAAAGTACTTCCCCCGGTACCAGGTGTCATAATAGGGGTGACTAAGGTACCAGAACCGACAGATGGCGATATATTCATCCGGAACAGTGTAGCTTAAATGTACTGTTTGGAAATATGCAGCAGTATCCCCGTCATGAAAGCTGCACTCTGTGATTGCCAACACGCTTGCCTAGCCCGGGCAATCACCGTATCATGAATAGTAAAATAGATAAACGTCAAATTCTGGACATAAGCTTACGTCGGCTCCGGTACCTCGGTCGCCTCTAGCGACACCTGGTTCAGGGGCAGGTACTATTCTACTCAGCCGATACCCCAACAGTATTTAATATTTCCTGTGTAACTGTGTCGGAGATAATCTAAAGATAACAGACTGAATTCAATTGTTTTTTGCTTTATTACATAAAATTTTTATTTATTTGCTATGTCTCTTTGATAGTCACTTAATTATTCCCACCTTTAGCCTAATGTAGTCACAGCCTATGTCATTTTCAGTGTTTGCAAGTTTTACAGTAAGTCGTAATGGGTGAAAACATAGTTTTATTGCCCATTCAGTAAAAGCAGTTTCGAGATAGTCTAGCTGATCTAGATACACAGAAGTATGTATAGGCAAGTAACAGATGCAGCAGGCATATGCAATATCCATCATCATAATTTTAGTAGGCTGACCACTGCTGGACGGAGGCGGAGACGGATTAGGTCCTATTACAATATCGGTTATGGTTTAATGTGCCTGAATCTCGTCATTAGATTCTTTATGAAATTTTTCGATTGCCGGCAGGCATTTTGGAGTAAAAACTATTTAGACTATTGGTATCATATGTGACTTTAGACTTGTTCTGGGTTAAGAAAGTTGTTGCACTTGTCAGTTAGTTTATCATTTATTATACATATTTTTAATCACTTTCTGTCGGCATTTGACCTATTAATATTATCAAAACAGACTCGACACTATTATTGTAGTTAATTACATCAATGACTTCATAACATATTCTGTTATAAATATAAAAACTATGATTAATACAAAAAAAGATTGAACCGTATTCACCGAATAACCAAATATTATAAAGGATATTCCTGATTACAGATAGACAAACATTTTGTATGAATTAAGAAATATCAACATCTTTATCATACCAGCTGTAAAACTTTCACTGCTGGACATAGAGCTCCCCAAGTAAAAGGGATTTTTGCAATGTGGGGTGTGGGGCATTCAACGGAAACTAAATATATGCGGTTAAGTTTATTATTACTCAATCAATATAAACCTCTTTTTGTAAATAAAACAAACGAGTGAAAGTCACTAAACTGTGCTCTCCTATTGTCATTTGTAGCTGACTGTTCCCTGACTTTCAACACCGCCCCAAATTCACGTGTAGACCACCCCGGAGTAGAAAGCGAGGCATTGGCAACGTTTTAATGACTCAAATACAGCTGCATCCAAAGAATCGTTCGACCCACTTACGTAATATTACGGTTTCTCAGTTCAAACCAAGTTTGGTGACGTATTTTTATCGTTTAATTTATTATTCGAATCTTAAAATATATTTGTTTTGCTCTTGAACTATACTATACTAGATATCCCTGCAAACGTTGTTTTACCATATATATTATATAAAATGATTCAATTACGAAAACAACTATTAAAAAATAAGGGTTGGTGATAGAAGGTCGAAAATGTATGGTCGTATGTATTTTTCAATGCCAAATTATATAAAAAATGTTACTCCATAAAATTGAAAAATACTTTAGAAATAATAATAATAATAATAAATATTTGAAAAATATTAGTAGACTATTCTCAGACACGAGAATTTTATATATTAGATTTTGTTAACGAATGTTTGATCGTGTTTTGTTTCTTTAAAAACTAACATCGAAAAATTCTTGTCACAGACATACTTGTACATGCATTGGATATGATGTAACATCACACAGTAAATCTCACCCTTCAAAATGGAAAATATCAATAAGACCAGTCAATACGAACAGTAATAATTTGTAAGAGGTTTCATTGTTGTTGGTACCTACCCGGGTACTACTGTTACTTGTAACCATGTTGATGTCATTCGCAAAATATAAAGGTTTATTGCAAAATATTGTTGGGATTTTTAATAAATAATAGTCGCGAATGAGTGTCCGTGTTATTCACCTATGTAATCTTTTCCTCTGATTTTAAATCTATTAAATACGTGCTATATAGTATTTAACAATAAAATATCCCAACAAATATATACATATATCATATTTTAATAACGTCACTATTATATATCCTTTCCACCAAACACATGTCGCCATTATTATTCACTTTCTTAATGAATGAATATAAGACCAAATACCGAACTACTTCAGGTTCTTTTATGACCAAATACTCATAAATTAGCCAGCTACACTAAAATCTATTTTACAATAGTGTTCAGTTTATTACATTAGTTAATTTACAAGTAAATTTAAAAAGAATTGCTTTTTTAATAATTCACAATTATGTCATATTCTCACTGCTTGGTCATTTATATTTAACACTAGCAGCAGCCCGCAGTTTCAACCGCGGTAAGTATAGTTTATCATCATCATACCATTGGAAGTCCACTGCTGGGCATAGACCTCTCCAAGAAAGGAGAATTTTTGCCCTTAATTGCCGCGCTGAGCAAGCGTGTTAGCAATCGCAGAGCGTAGATGTTATATATAGCTTCTAAGCTTTCTCGATAATAGGTTGATATGAAAATCAGAGAACTTTCATACTAATTTTGCCTCCCTGATTTACCCCATTTGAAGGAAATTAAAAAGAAATCCTTTTTTTTTAGTGCCCGCCTACATTATAAAAGGTTCAAATTTGCATGTTTCTAACCCTTATAGTTTAGGCCCATTGTGATATGTCAGTCTCTTCTCCATTTATTCATATAAATTTTGTGAAATGCTGAATATAAATAAAATGCTTTATTAAAAGTAAATTTCCTCTTCGTGTTTATCAGTTAAATTAGTTATTTTTCACTTTTATACATCTGGGAATCAAAACGATTAAAAAAAAATAATGCGACTCTTTTTAAATTTTAAAAGGGTGAATAAAGAATTTTGATAAAATAATCTCAGATATTACACGAATATAATAAAGGAATAGGTATATAAGTTTTGGTAAAAGCTTTATAGATTTGTTGTATGGCAGTAATAACAGTTAAAGTACCTACACATAAAATCAACAAATTAGTTACCATAGTGCGTACAATGCCTGACTATTATTAAGAATAATCTATAAATATCCTCACATCTTTCTCTTAATTGCCGTGAGGTACCGGCAGAGTAGAACCTCCCACAGCACCAGGTGTCTTAAGAGGTGACTGAAGTACCAGAACCGACAGATGACGGTATATCCAGCCGAAACAGTGCAGCTCAAATGTACAGGGCGGGAATGGGCAGCAACATCGCCGTCGCGAAAGCTGCGCTCTGCGATTGCCAACAATCTTGCCCAGCGCGGCAATTATGGCCAAAAAACCTCTTATCTTGGAGATGTCAATGTCCAGCAGTGGACTTCAAATGGCTGATATGATTATATCTCTTAAAATTTTCAACTGATATAGTTTGTAAGAACCTAGTCTCATTAAAGCCACTTAGAATTATTATTTGTTACTCTATGGACATAATAAAAAAACACACCGTTCGTTGAATCGTATATGTAATAAAGTTCCGAACTACAAAATATGACAGGGGACCACAGACATTCTAAAAAGGGATATATGTGAAACCAGCACTTTTTTTTTCAAACTTTATCTAACAAATTCAGTGAATCTTCACCAAAAAAAAATAAGGATTTATATTATCTAATCTTACAGATTTGTTGGCACGCTTAAAATCTCTAGTTTCTCTAAATAAAATTAAGAAAGTAAAAATAGCCTCGAGCCTAAACAGCCTCCAAGGATCTTCGCCGGAGACGAAACATGCCCCTAGTAAAATCTACATATTGATGGATCACCTAACCGTCGGGACTCGGAATGGGCAACAAAGCTTAACTTCCGTGACCGAAAAATACTTTTCTTACTTATTTTATCATTAGATCTTGATAAATTCAGTTAAAACATAATCTAAAGCAAATATTAAAGCTTGAAATTTGGGTAGTGACAAACTTGATTCGCGCTTTTATACCTTAGATGTTAATAGCAATTCCTTGGTATAAAATAATAGTTTGTTAAGATATTATTATATTAAATGTTAGAATAATAATAAAAAATATTTATTTCTCTTAATAATTGTATATCTCTCTCGCTTATTTTACTCTTAGTTCTTTCATACACGCTCGTTTATTCTTGATACTTCTGACCTGGCCCTTTTTTAACGGGCAAGTAGAGATCTATTGTGTCCTCCTACCCTAATGGGACGCAGGCGTGATGTTTGTATGACATAAAAGTAACACCAGTATTGTGTTTTTTTTTTAAAAACATCGTTCACATTTTAAATATGTACTTTATAAAAATGCTTCCACATGTTAACAGATCAACTTATCCAAAAATTTATCATAACTATTTTAGGTTTAATTTTTTGCTTTAACGATTATTATCAACTTCAAAGTTTCGGTAGGTTAATATACGTTGAACTTTGTTTGGCGGCCACGCGTTCCAAACATTATTTCAGAAGCTGGGATACAAATAGATTAAATGGGATATCTATCAGTAAAATGTGAAATTTAAAAAACAAATCGAATCGCAATTCGTCAAAAATATATCTAAAAGTTTTGTACATGCATTTTGTTAGCAATCAGTCAATCTTACAATTTTCTCAACAATTAAACATACAACTTTGGAATTATAAGTAGAAAACAAACACTGCTGATATAATTAATGTTACTCTTCTTTATCTAGTTATATGAGTGAACGGACGTCAAATCGAGCTTATACGAGTAAATAAAGAAAGTATATCCCTCATGAGTTCTCTCTGCCGATTGCGTAATCTTCTAATATTGATAGCATCGGAATCCCGCGGGAGTCCGAACTGTGATGGAGTTCATTGCTTGTACAACGTAATACCTATTGGAACCATCGATATCTGTATCACTAAACGTTTAATTGTTCAAGTCAATTTATAACGGTACTTTAGAAACTGGAAAGCATCCAGTTTAACAAACTGATTATTATTATTATTATTCATTTAATTAGCTATAGGGTACCCGCAGAGTAGAACCTTCCGTGGTCCTCAAAGGTGACTGAGGTAGACAAATTTCCCCTTTCTTGGCGAGGTATGTCTAACAGTGGACGTCCACTGTTAGACATACCTCGCCGACGCTGATATGAATATGATTGATTTAATTAGACTTAACCAAATTTTAATAGTCATAAGAACAAATTTGCTATTTGGTATAATGTCTGTCTTAAAACTGCTATCGCACTGGACCGGTTTTAAAACAAAGTTTACTGTAGGTTTATAACACGATCAAGGAACAAGCTTAACGACAAAACCATTAAAAATTACAAGGCCCATCACCTCTTCTTCTTCAGGTTTTATTGATGTAACCTCCATCAGCGAAGCCCGTATAAAGCTGTCTTAAAATTAAACAGTTGGAGCATTTAATAATACTACAACATTTAAATCAACACAGTCTTAAGTAATATTTCAAGTGAAAACGCATAAAAGAAATTAGGCACTCAGAGAACAGAAAACTTTTTCATCACGAAATACCGGAAATATCTGAAAGTACGAAACGGGCTTTATAGGTAAAATTTAAAGCGGTCTCTTTGAACTCCGCATATTTCTAACTTCGTTGTGACTATTAAGTATGTTTGGTATCAAAGTTTCTTTAATAATTTCTGCCGGATATTAAGCTACGTTATAGGTAGGTACAGTGATGCTGATATACGAGTACCTTATGTCACCGTTATCACTAACACAAGGATATCACAAACGCGTCGCCAACCTTGACTTGTCACATATCACTTTATCCAGTAATATTAAGGCCTCTCACACCATTCAAATCAGAACACAGCAATGCGAATACAGATGTTTGGCGGTATAAACAGGTGAGATTAAGATACCAATGCAAATTTTTGTATGACGTCTACCTTTATGAGCAATATTTACATTGAAAACAATAACCAAACCTCGCTGTTTTGTTGAAATACAATGTCACATTTGACCCATATAAAAAAAAACACTTACCTCATTTTTAAATCTGCGTACGTCCCGCGAATCACGTATGCATCTTATTTATCATTGTATTATAATAGAGACATGCGCGCGCGCAGTGTACGGATCGCGTCACTCTATACTGACAAAGACTAGCCCAATACGGCGTGGGAATAAATTAAGAAATGCTCAATGATTGATGATTACAACGAGAATATGTTAACAATTTTTTTTTGTTTCTGAGTTCCGCCACGACGTTTCAACAAGCTTTTAAATACACGGATAATCAAAATTTTCCTTCGAAACTTTGAAGTTTAAACAAAACATTAATTTAAAGTAAATAATGAGATCGATAACCAATGTGTAAGTATCTATAGTTGTATTCTTTTAACCTTAACTAATTATTTTATTAAACTGAACTGATTAAACTATTTACGAACTATTTTAAAGAATAATGTCTAAATACCTTTGTCCGTCAAACTGTGGTACAGTTTGGAACTAAAAATGTTCTAGGGGTAATAGCATAGATAGATTTATTAAAAGCACTCATTTCTAGTAAGTTTATAAAAACTGTTGGTCCGAATAATGCTATTCATAGCCAACAAGCTTATAGTCTAAACAAATCTGCATTGTTAATAAGTATCTGATAAGTATACTAAAATATATGTATATTAAATTATATTAGGTAAATGACAGGCATGTATGAAAAATAGGTCTAACATAACCTAGATAGCTATGTTATGTTAAACACATTTTTAATTATTCTTTTTCATTATAATATTTTTAATCGAAATTGAATTATAATAGCAGCAATAGTTTACTTTTTCGTGACAAGGCAAAGAAAAATATAATAATATAATATATAAAATCTTTAAACACAAATTCTCAGAAAATCGTGTGAATGATGCGCCGGCGCAGAACTCAAAAGTGCTAATGTAGAATAAATAAATATTAAGAGTAAATATAACGATATTTTGTTAATATATTAGTATAGATTATGCAATTGGTGCACTGCAGAGTCTGGTCAATAAATTATAGAGCTGTGATCTATTTAAATAAGTCCAGTTAAGTAAACAAAAGATTCATTTTATAACTAGGCACATATAAAGTCTTTGAGACAGGTACACGGGTATTAAATTCTCAAAGGAATTTAAAACACCACAAACTAAATAAAAAGAACAAAAAAGTTTTTCATTCCGCTTAATATTTGTTTTAATAATAACTTTATCATACGCCGGCAAAACAAACCGAAAACGATATCTGGTACTGTCTTTTCTTAAATAAATGTGTGAGCACGTTATCGGGGAACAATTAATTCATGAACATATATGTTTTAAGAAAATGAGAGCAACTTTTTCGATAAACCGAACCCGCAAGGTGCGCCTGAGTCGAGGTGGATGCATTCTTGAAAGAGGGACGGGAGGGAATGCGTTGCATTCTTATTCTTACCGATCAATCCAGATATCCACGGAAAATCCACACAAAAAAAATCCAGTTAATACAGCTTTAACACATGCTTTACACGGCACTTGTTCAAACGAACTTAAAATCACAATATAATATGTTATTTCGTTAGCAACATTGTCGAAAACAGTTTACATGGCACTACACACAACCGAGAGGCCGGCCTATTACAAGCAAACTGGATCCATTTGGCTTGTCTGTCTGTGACGCGGAATGCTATGCTCTATCTCTGTCAGACCTGTTCAAACAATCTGCCGTCTTTATCGCTCGTTCAGAGAAAGGCGCCAGTGTACGGCGCGGGCGCCGACTCCTTCCTTCGGGACTTGAAAAAAACAAAAGCCCTTTGGAAACAAGTTACTGTAATGGGCCTTTAGGTGCCTGTCAAGATATTGTATGATTTAACTTTTATTTGAGATGAACGCATGATGGGCCGGTGTACTGAGAATTTTAAACTGGTTATTAAGAGCACTTTTTGCTAAAGCATTCATGAACACTTCCAACATCTCAGGGCCAAGCTGTTAATTTTTTACTTGAAATCTGCAGGTGCTTTAATTCCAGACAAAATATTGAAGAGATCTTGGTTTTATTCTTTTTACGCTCATTAATATGGCCACAAAGTACAATTTCATCGTATCAAGGGTAATTTTGCCCATAATTGCCGCGCTGGGCAAACGTGTTGACAATAGCAGATAGCCTTTGCGATGGGGATGCTGCTGCCCATCCCCGCCCTGTCCATTTGACACCACACTATCATATATATCAAAATCCGGAGAACAGAAAAACAACACCGGCCGAAAACGTACACGCGAGCTAAAGTCAATTTGCCTCTAAACAAACAAGTCCATCTAAAATTCCACTAGAATAACAAGTCCGAACTCAATATTACATGAGTGGAAAACGAAAAGGTGGGAAAGGGAGGTTAAGCACACCGGCTAGTAGAAGCACAT
>JACJUM010002929.1:5270388-5307227 GCA_020976665.1 Heortia vitessoides
AGACCACATGTGGCAACTTAACTATGAGGATATGCATTTTTACAAAAGTACTATTTCAGTATATTATTATGCAATCTGATATTATGCCAGTAATTTGTTATGCAATACCCCAAAATGTATAAAACATAAATGTCGATCATTTCGTTTCCTACTATTTAATAATTATTACGTATCTATGATCCTAACAATAAATATATATATAAGTATATATAACTTTTATTTATCCCAGAAACTACTGTTGTTCTGATTTCTTTGTAATTTCTTTTTCTATATAAGATATGAATCAGTCCAGGTTTTAAAACCCGCTTCGAAAATGAAATGCGCGTGTTTTTAAAGCATCATCAAAATTTTACACCCTTGTTAAAAAATAAAACATGGTCAATAAATACCGGATATATATGTGATAGTATATTAACATTTATTATAATTGACAACTTCCGAGTTACCTATATATAATTTTTACAATAATGATAAATTGATAAATTCACACATCTTATAGATTGACTTAACCCCGTGAAAGATATAAGCTATAAGTTCTTGTCTTACAAGTATCAAACAACAGAGTAATGACAAATATAATACTTAAATATATATTTAACACCCAGACACAGAACAAACACAAAATTCATCAAATAAATGTTGTCCTGGGCGGGGATCAAACCAACGACTCCAGCGCATGAAATAAGACCATTACCAACGGCGCCATCGGGCCAGTCAATCAATTTCCGTTTATTGACATGTATAAGAATAAATCAATAATAAAATAAATACAAATTAATAAATATTGTTGGCAATGGCAGACCGTAGCTTCGCCACGAGAATGCTGCTGCCTATCTGCCTATCCCGCCCTGTAGCATTTGACTTACTTACTTTTACGTCTGTTGTGATGGTGAAGATGAATTGATATTGCTATAACATTATTATAACATCTAATAAAAATAACTCTGTACATTATTGAAACATATTTATTTTTGAACCCGGTCTACATGTATTAAGAGACGCACAAAGTTTACTACTTATTCGGTATAAACATTTAGGTTACCTAAAATTAATTGACGTCTGAGGAGGATTTATCCGAAAAATAACTTTTACATGAGGTAGACCTCTTACAAATGTTGCCTGTATGTGTACCCCACTCTCACCTATTTCTACAGCTAAAGTTTCAACAGTGTTCGCATTGCTGTTTTACGTTTTGAAGGGTGAGAGAGATAGCGAAAATGTTTGGTAAATATACCAAAGTATCTTCATTTCACAGGGTTAGCTACACGCTGATGATATCTATTTGATGACACGAGCGACTATAGGCTGCGGTCACGTTTACGATCAAGCGGACCGTATGCATGTTTGCTGACTTCATAATATATAAAAAATCATATACTCGTATTTACTCTAACAATCAATTCTGACTGCATATGTGTATAATCTGTAAACTTTTTACCCTAATATTAATAACCATATAATAATATTATATAACAATATAAGTTAAGATAGCAATTACAAAACAAGTACATATCAATAATTCTTTTGAAGAAAGAATAAACAAATGGCGTACCGTCAATCAATTTTGTAGTGACTTAAGTACAAATGTTTTTTTTTTATTTACTGACTTTACCGTAATTTATATGTAAAACAAATAAGTTTTTATAACAAAGTAAAAACTCATATTTCTGTGTGTATATGTGACAAGGTAAAGGAAGTGGAGGGGTACGGGGAGAGTCAACATTATTGGGAAGTATACAAGAAGCCGAAGAAATGAAATTCATTGGACAGTTTATAACTTATTTCGTTTATAGATTTACTTGTACAGTGGTAGAGAAAGCTCCAATATTATACTATCAATAAATTTAAACAAAATTGAAGTGTCTATTTGTAATTCCAAATTCAATGAAAATTCACCGAATACAATGAAAGTATGTACGGTACTTAAATAAAAATAATACAATGTTTTTCATGTCAGTGTCTTTCGGATAATCTTTGAAACATCCTGACCAATTTCATTACTTATGATTCTCACTGGAACGGTAACTAAGCTAATAAAACCGCGGGGCGCTGCTAGTAAAATAAATAGTAATACCTCATGTTTTTTACACAACTTATTTAAAATCTCAAGGCGAACAATCCTTCTGCGCAACAATTATTTTCATGATTGATATGTAATTATTGAACGGAAACGAAAAAATATCCAATGCTGTGTCCTGAATAAAGCTACGTGACATGAATCCTAATAACTTTTGGATAGCATATAGTCAATACGTCATTGGACATCTCAAGCAGACTCTCCCTTCCCAAACGATATTTATGCTGATAAAGTGTCTGATTTCTACCACTTCTCTACATATACATCTACATAATATACAAATTTCTTTAGAAAGTTTTTTTGTTTATTACTCGTGGATCAACCTCAAACCTTTGTCTTGGGTGGGGATCGAACCCGTGACCTGTGCCATATGAGAAAGATTACTGCCCTCTGCGCTATCGGGCTCCACAAAAAATATATGTATATTGATTATCTTGCTCTCAAACAGCATTTGGCGGGATAACCATCCGAAACAGTGCAGCTTAAATGCGCAGGGCAGGGATGAGCAGCAGCATTCCCATCGCGATAGCTGCGTTCTGTGATTGCCAACACACTTGCTCAGTGCGGCAAATGTGGGCAAAAAACCTACTTTCTTGGAGAAGCTTATGACCAGCAGTTGACGTCCAATGGCTGGTATAATTATGATGATGATGACTGATCAAAATACCTCGAATATTTCAGGTTTATCATACACATAATCGCGACAGGCTCTTAAACAATACACGTTGGTTTTATTATTATAGTCATATAAGTGAGATTAAAAGCATTTTTTATTGTTGTCCATTTGCAAACCTACTTCCAGACCAGAGATGACTTATTTCACTTTTAAACATCAGTTTATCTTTAACCCATATAATTAGTGAATAGTTTCGCGTATGGCTTGTTACTTCTCCATATTTATGAGCAGGAGACAAAACAATTTAAAATGCCTACTAGTTTAATTGCGCATTCTATTTTAAAGGCCCCATCCCGCTGCATTCTCGGGACCAGTTTTCGGAATTAATATGGTTTCCTACACGGTTACTTTTTATGTCCATCCACGTCCATGACCATGGCCTCAAGATTACATTTTAATTATCTATTTAATTGCCGATCTTAATTACTGAGAGATTAACATCGTTCTCGAGTAGGTAATGCGCTCCTTAGCCGGGGAGCTTCGGCTATTAGGTTTTGCAACTTTAATTCTTAATAGAGATTACAGAAAGGCTGCTTCGGGCTGGCGCTGTTAGAATTAAAGCCTTAAAATAGGGCGGGCGTGCATTCGTAAAATATTAAGCCGGTAACCTGGTTCATACTGAGAAAATATTTTTAGTGTTAATCTATTGATACCTAACTGCAACGGAGGCTTTATTATTTATACAATTTATACATAATAATCTAATTTCATTTTTAATAATTATTCCCCACAACTTTCTCTAATGTTTAATTCATGAAACTAAAAATCTGTGTGTACAGCAGAAACCAATTTTGTTTTATACTATGTAGTGAAGATATCCCGTTTTTTTCTTAATGTATTTTATTGGAAAAGTAGTTAGATTCATTACTTTATTTATTTTTACATCGTTCCACCTCACAGTGAAAGGTTTGCATTAGCATAGTTTTATCTGTACGGCGATCATTAACTAAACTTTTTCTATCGGACGAACCTCTTGCTTAACTAGTCTGACGTCAAAAAGAAGTAACTAGGCCATTTTTGTATTAGGAAACTTAAACAAAGAAATATGCAAAAGAACTTGCACGCTGTTTAATTCACAGGTTTGGGTCGATTGTCAGGTCGATGTAATAATTTCTAGAGAAGAACTACCTACTTGCCTAGCACTGCTTTGACCAAGAAACAACACAAAATGTATTACGAAGGCATGTATACACAGATATGCCTTATTTATATTGTTGAAGAGAGAGACGCGCGAATCATCAGAATATCACTAACGCGTTGCCAACCTTGTGACTTAAAGATATATCATATACGAGTATGTGCTAGATTCTACTCACTACTACTGCTATTCTTTTAGGGGTGACTTAATTCCCAAACATGTAAAAAACATTGCAATCGTTTATTGTAGATCCCACGGGAATAGTAAGGTTTTCGGTAAAGTAGACGTTCATAAGTAATTTTAATTTAATAAAAAGCTCTCTATATCTATAACGGATTTCCTCTCTTTCATTTCTTCTCTTTCTCATTTCCTCTTCCTGTTTCAAGTACCCTGTGGTCTTAGTAGTTTTATCCAAAACTTTTGATGGTTTCCGACAGCCTTTACCAACAGCATGATGGTATCAGGACGTGGCGCCTGTAAGAATATCAGAGGGCTTATATAAACTTTGAGAAGGGTTTTATGCTCTCTTTTTACTACATTCAATTATATAGGTACATAAACTCGCGCCTGCAGTAGTTGCGTGGACAGTATTTCTGCTTTTTTAACTAGATCACTTTTAACTAGAGAACTAGTCAACTCCTTCCTATTTCAAAAATAGGCAGAAACAACCACCTCATTTTGTTTAAAAAGGTCTCCAACTTAGTTATGAACCTCTCTTATACCAATCGCTCCAATAAAATTATCGTATCGTATAAATCACTTTTCTTTTTTATCATCCTATTAATGGTATAGACGTGAATGTCTGCATGAAAGTGTGCTGGTCTGCATGAAATTTGGCACTGAGATACTTTCAATCCTGGAAATCTACACGGTTCTCGCAGGATAAAATTGTTTATATGATATATATATAAATTATATATAAAAAAAACAACAAGATTTAAAACTGTGATACACACAGCAACAGATGGGCCTACCTAAATCTGTCAAAATTTCGCAAACAATATTAATCTATAAAAGCGAACCGGTGAGTTTAAAGTTGACTGTAAAAATTTGACAGATAGGTTATTCTGTTACCCACCGTAATTTAGGAGTCCAAGAAGGACATATATGTAACAATGAAATCCGGAAATCAAGAGTGACGTGACATATAATGAAGTCCACACAGACGAAGTCGCGGGCGATAAACTAGTGAACTAGTTAACTTAAAATGTACGCCATCCATATTAGATTTTTCATCACAAAATTAACATGAAATCGTTTACCCAAACTTCAAACCTTGACGTCATTAATATTGGATTTAACGGAATAGGTAGAAACGTATCAAATTTGGTATCGGTACGTGATACAGGGGTCGGTTTGGTTAGTATTACGCTTACTAATCCGGCATAATTCCCTATAAATCTTGATTGACTTCCACTATTCATGAACATTTACCGAGAGCCTCTTTGAACGTTGCACACAGTTAAATTATAGCGAATAGCTTCTGGTAATGCCTAATCCGTACTCAATCTATGTTAGCCGTAATAATGTTCAAAAGGTACAGGGTGAAGGAATCGTGTATGATTAGATTGATGTCTGAAATCTGCCGTACTACAACTAAAAGGTACTCTCAGAAATCGAATCAATCTGGTAAGGGGTCGTAGCCTCTCATTCGACATGCTTCAGTAATCCCTACAGTAACGTACAGTAATCGGAATCGTAATGTTTTCGCTTCGCCTCGGGCCAATCTGCAGTTCCCGCGTTTATGTATACCGTATATTCTTTCCCTGCTCACTCCTTCCATAGGCTCACGCGCTGTCATTCACCATTTCCGTGCTCGATGTAGCGAACATAGCGTTGTAGGTATTGATAAATCATATATCACCTATAGAAATACCTTACGTTTCACAGATCGACAAATAGTTATTTGTTATATAATATGGATGGTTAAGTTTAGCAAATGTCGCTTAGTTAGATTTTTGCTTGAAGTCGTTGATATTAAGTACGGGCAAAGTAGAATAGTACCTTCCATTGTACCAGGTATCGTAAGAGGCGACTGAGGTACCAGAACCGACAGGCAATATATCTGGCTATAATAATAGGCTCAAATGCAATGGCGCGATTATTATTACACTTTTTTTGCTGGAAAACCTATTGCTGGTCAACACAAACGTCAACTCCAGCGCCACGATTGCTAAGCGCGGCAATTTTGGGTGCCAAATGCCGAATTAATAAAAAACATTATAAAGTTTATTTTCTTACCACAACTTAATTAATACAAGTAGCTCCAGAATAGTGTACATTAACAATTGATTATAATTAACTTCGTGAAGGTTATTAGCAGTGTCCACTGTTGGACATAACGTTGATCTTACGGCTGTTATGATGATGACGACTGTTTTAGGTTATTAGATATTCATCTTAGGACCAGGGCCAATCTCAGGGCACACGTTCCTTTTTGTCGCGGAAATGAGGCGATTTGTAATTTTTTTGCCTTGATCAACTATTCCTTCTTCGATAATTAAAACTGTAGTTTCAAAGGTTTTGTTAAATGACATAGCATTAGCAATCAATGCAATTTGAGCTATAAATCTTAACTAGCTTTTATTTTTTCAGACGAACCTATTGCTGGACTACTCAGACGTCAATTCCAACGCCACCAAATAAGAGGTTACTCATTAGTGAGCGACCCGATGCCCGTATTTACCTGTTCCCTGAAGACATTCACAGGATTAGTTTTAAGAATAGTCTGGAATGGCACTTACGTCACTTTTCGTCCTGATAAAAGGTTCCCGTGCGATGGATCTTTCCCTCGCGAACCAAATCAGAGCCACCAACAAACCTATCGGGCTATGACATGTTTTAAATATATTACAATATTGTAATATATAAAAATTATGTGTCACGGTGTTTGGCCGGGGTAAACTTCTGAACTACTAAACCAATTCTGCATATTTTTTTCTTACGTAGTTTTATTCATTTTGAGAGACAGGATAGTTAATATCTCAATTTATTGAAAGCATTTGTTGTTCTTTAGATGACATTTATCGCGATTTAAGGAAAAAGGAATCAGAAACTGATATAGATTCTTGTAGCAGACATCTCTCCTAGCTTTGGGTTGCTTAATATGTTACCAATAAGTAGTTTAGATATAACAGTAAAACGACCATATTTCATTCATTGTATAATTTATTTTCTTTTGCGACTGGATATTGATCAATCTCACTTTGCAATGCATGTCGTATCTATCACTCAACAGGCAACACGCAACTCATCGGTCAATAATAGTAAATCTCACTTGATTCTCTCACATAATTAACCAAATTGTAAAAATAGCAATGCCGAACAATTATTAGTGTATACTAATGACTGTTCGACACTCTATCGAACTTCTTTGTAACAAAAGGAATGGAAAACATATTGACTTAGTATTAGGTATGTATATTAGAATAGGGTTCAATTGAAATAAGTCTGTCTCCTCATTCCTTTGAATTCTCATAAATGAGAAGCGGATAATTATAGACGGGGTCGAAACTGTAGAAATAAGTTTGCAGTAGATGTGTATGCCTGTAGTGTGAACCGGACACTATTCTCACAAACTTATAGCCATTTATATATCACATAATAGTTAACTACAATAAATATAACATTCTCGCGTCCTGAATCCTGGGGCCACTGCTAACCGATGAAAAATAGAGAAGCCGCCTTCAAAAATATACAACAAGAAAAATAAAAAAATAACAAAAAAAGAGTATGAAGTTTCAGATGGAATCAAGGCGTGAATGCGGCCGCGCAAATTTTGAGATTATGTTTTGACATGTTCGCTTTTCGCGCTCTTCTTTATTAAACAGTTTGTGCTAATCATAATCATCTATTTCATTATCTACCCGACACTTCTCCCACTTTATCGATAAATTAAACTAAAGTCCTAGACATCTACTTATGATACAGAACTCGCAAATCAGGCGAATAAATCATCTGAATCTAAATTGTTATCATTCCTAGCAAAAATTATTTACTCTTAATCTTCATAACCAATGGGATGCCCCAAAACCCTGCTATGATGACCAATGAATGTCATCTCTCACGTACACCCAACAGCACGAAATGCGAACAAGCCACACTTCGAAGTTTAAAATAAATTAGACTAATATAAATTACTCCACTCAATATTATAATTCGGAATGTTCATCTTCTTGTCCGTCGCCTAGCTGAGGCGGCACCTCCGTAGTTTCTCCGCCCGAATCTTTCGCCTCATCACCTTCAGGTTGCGACTCAGCTTCCACCTCAGGTGTTTCTTCCTGGGTCTCAGGTTTCTCGGGTTCAATTACTTCTTCGGTTTTATTATCAGTCTCCTTCTTAGCCGGCTTCTTAGGACGCCATATCTTCAACTTATTCAACAGATACTTTACCTCTCGGTCTAATCCCGCCATCTTCTCTCTTATGCTGTCCACTGTCAGTTTTATATCTTCATTCTTCTTCAAAGCATTCTGCTCTTCAATAGATTTGTTCAGCCAAGTTTCTGAGTCTACAATTTTCTTTTCGAGGACTTCCATTTCTACTTCTGTGAATACATCCTTTTCTGAGTTAGACTCTTTGGTAAAGTTTTTAGCCATTTTTAAGAATTCAGCAGAGTGGTTCAACATGCTACGCAAGGCACTAACAGCTTCAGGCCTTTCCCTGTGCTCCCAGTGTTTATACAATATGGGATTAGTCTTCTCTTTGAGCTCGTTAAGTTTCTTTTCAAACTTTTCAGTCTCTGCCTCATAGCCATCTTCGTACAACCAGTCAGAGGTTTCTGTGCATATTTTCCTAATCACTTCAATCTCTTCAGGATTTGCACAGTCTGAGTATTCCTCCATATCAATTTTCATTTGGATATCTACAACAAATGCCTCCAAATTGTTCAATGCAGTTTCTCTCTCGACTCGCTTTCTGTCAATAGCATTTAATTCACCAATTTTGGATTTGGATGCCTTGAACTGATCTGGGGTTAATGGACGCATGTTGAGGATTTCTTCATCAGATTTAATTGGTTCTTTAAGCACAACAATCTTGGGTTTGGGTTTCTCAGTTTCAGTGGCATTTTGTTTCTCTGTACCTGTTTCATTGGCTTTCATGGTGTCATTTTTCTCAGCTTCTTGCGGTTGTTCCTCTGGTTTTTCCTCAGCCTTCTCGGGCGTTTCAGAATCGGTGCTGAATAGTTTACTGATGGTGCTACCGATTTTAGACAGCGTGCTGTCTTTGTCCTCGTCATCTGTGACAGTTTTTTCGGCAACGAACTCCACGTTAACAAGATTGATTATACCAGAGTCGTCCATGTTGAAATGTGCTTTGATTCCCTTATGTTCCACATTATCGCCTGTGTGCTTAGCCAATGCGGCACTGACTCCGCTTAATACAACGTGAGTAAGATTTGAAGCGCCAATATATTGAAGCTCAGTGCTTGGAATGTGATCTAATTCCGCATAGTTGACATCAAAGCTGAAGTCGTCAGTGTGTTTATTGAATGTGATAACCTTCTTTTGTGGGTAGGGATTCATGGGTCCAAAAAGAGTTCTTCTGATCTGTAACAAAGATTTATTTATGTGATAAATAAAAATGTTTTTATTTCTTATACCTAGTTAAAGACATTTGCAGTAAACCTAAGCAGGATATATGTTCCGCTGTAGATTTATTTGGATACCCAAAGCACAGACTATACTAATAATTCCAAACATACAAAAATACTAATCAAACTTACCAGCTTGTCATTTCCGTCGACATGCCTTGTGAAGGTGACTTGAATGGGCAACAAAACAGCGTCGCGCACATTCAAAGCAGCAACCTTGTAACCAGTAGCAAGTGATGCCGCCCTGTAAAGAAAGATATTATAGGTGATGAAAAAAAAAAATAATACGAACATTTAAAATTGGAATACTGGGGGGTAACACTGCTGACATAGTGTTGCATGATTTATAGAATAATTGTTGCTTCAATTAGAACAACTCTGCCCGAAATTCGCATCATTTATCCCACCAAATGGATCTCTACTCTAAGGTGTAGTTTTTGGTAGAGAGACATAGTAAGTTAATAGAGGTAAACATTCCTTGTACAAAAATCCATTCTGGCATTTCCGCAGGCCGGTCACTGACCTGTACACTGCGCCCATGGTGGCGGCCTCGTCTGCGTTAATGGAGCGTGCGGGCTCGTGACCCACGGCTGCCCGTAGCGCCGCGTGCACGGCGGGCGCGCGCGCGGCGCCGCCCGCCAGTATCAGCTTGGCGCCCGCACCGGCACCGCCCGCTGCGCTAATCGCCCTTTGCACCACTCCTGACACTCGTGCCCACAGATCTGAACACAGCTCTTCGAATTCCACCCGAGTCACCTGCGAGGAGTCTCGAATTACATGAATTGGAACTGATCAATGGCAAAAGATTATTTTCTCAATAAACCTTAAATAAACATGGTTGTATAGATTGTTTTAAAATTGTCGCATTGCTTATACAAAGCATTTATTTCCTATGGGTACTTCAAAAAATATATATAAGTGGTATGTCGAGTCTTTCTAATATTGAAAGGGAAGCCAGCAAATATTAACAATAACATAAATTACTGATATTTCCTATAGACTTACCAGATGTTTAAAGTCCTTATCATCAAGTAAGCTCTCGATCTGAGCGTAATGTTCGGTGTTAGCTGAGAGGACTACTTTCAAACGCTCAGCCTCCTTGAGAAGCTTGGCCATAGAACGAGGCGAGGCGCGAACGTCACCCCCGCCGTTAGCCTCCCACGCTTTGATAAGGTGCTCACGAAGACGAAGAGTCATTTCATGACCACCTAGTGTTCTGTAATGTATATATGTATCTCATATAACAGTTTTTTATTAAGTGCATCTGTCTGTCATCACTCAATAGCATATTAGTAACCTTATTGGAATAGAGAATATATATGAAAAATAGAATAGGAATAGTATTTTAAATCAGATAAAAATGCCAAATTACAGTTAATACTTAAGTTAATTTACGCTTAAAAGGCCAGTGTTACATTCTCATTCATAATATATTAGTATTTGCTTAAAATAGTATGTTAATAAGTTAAATTATGAAAATGTAACCAATTATAATAAAATATTATATCTTTTTAACTATTTTCAAAACTCCACAATCAGTATATACGAATAATAAATAATAAATAAATAATAAATAATAATGAATAATACAGGCCTATTAATATTCCTTTTTTTAATTTTGATGTTAGTATTGACAAAAGGAGATTGTGATAATTTAGGAAGCTGCAATATCATGCTGCCTATATCATATGCATGATGTATATCTTTTTACTGACCTAATGTGTTAACTCTCAATATTTTTGTGCATACCTATCAAATCCAACCCCCAGGACCTGTAGTTGTGGTACAGTCTCAACATAGCCTCTCTCCTTTATCTTGACAGTCTTGTATTCAACAAGGGCAGCCTTAGTAGATGCAGCTCCCATGTCAAAGAACAATGTATGCCATGCTGTATCATTGATTTCCTAGAACATAGACAGAAGCAATTGAAAAAAAATTATAAAAACCAATATGTCATTAGTGTTAAATGCATCTATTTTATACTTTTCTTTATATATATAAACCTCTTTAATTTAAATGTTAAATGTCTTTGACACTAAGTTTTCTTCAGTTCATGATTTTAAATACATCTAATTTGTATATATTAAGAAAACCCTACCTTCCTCCTAAAGATGCCATAATTAATAGCTATAGCAGTGTAGTCATTGATGAGTTGTAGAACATTCAAGCCAGCTAGCGAAGCAGCCTCTTTAAGTGCCCGCCGCTCTGCTTGATTGAAATATCCAGGCACTGTCACTGCACATTCAGTAATTTGTTGACCTGAAAATAATCAACAACATTTAAGCAAATTAAAACAATATTACTCAATATTGTTTCAATTTGCTTGGGATAAATATGTCCAATACATAAATTTAAAAAAGAAGCAGTATAAGACTGCTTCTAATAATGATAAAAAATATTAAGAAATAGCCATATAATATTATTTCAGAATTTGAGACACAAAACATAATTTTTACCCAAAACTAGTTTTAAAAGTAACTTCTATTTCAAGATTAATTGTTTCTTTTTTCGATGGTTTCTTTGTAATTTTTTTGATAATTGATTCGCAATAAAATCTGGAATATATATCTTTCATTACAATATTTTATTTCAATTATAGAGCTATACCTAAAACATACCTTATAAAACTAGTTATAAATTTCTACTTAACAATAACTTACATTAAGTTACATCATAAAAGCATGATGTTAAGCAAAGTATAAGTACTTATATAGTATAGCAGCAATAATATAAAACACAGAGTCAACTAACATAATACTTACAGTAAAGCCTAATTACATTAGAATCACAAACTATGCAATGTGCATGTGATACCACCACTATTGTAAGTGTACAGCACTACAATATCTGCTCACCATCAGACGGGTGTTCTTCATTATTGTGTTATAAGAATAACACATAGGTTAAGAAATAAACCAACAATCAAAATTCTTTACCATGATTAGTCTCTGCAAATTCCTTTGCTTTCGCCAACAGCTGGGCCACCAACTCTTCAGGACTAAACCTTGTATTTTCGTCATGAACAAACTCTGGTGTTCCACGCTCTGTAGGAACAATATCGTAATAGGGGAACCTTTCTCTACAATAAACAAAAAATACATTGTTAGATAAAGTAAAAAAAAATACCAAGTCTGTTAATGATTCTCTTCATGGACTAATTTAGTATACAATATAATCAAATATTTGATGTTACATGCAGTAACATATTACAAACCTGTATGATTGAACCAATGGATGATCATATGGTTTTCCAAGTAAATCCAGTAAGTATTTGTAAGAATTTTTCGGGAATCTTACTCCCACATTAACCGCATCTTCTCCAAATGTTCGCACTCCATCCCTGAATGCTACAACGGCCGGCGTCTTCCTTTTTGATTCCTTATTCAAGACAATTTCCATCGGAACTCCAGGTGACACGATGCCGATTTTCATCCATTCTGATCCTAAATCGATAGAAATTACCGCGGCGGCATCCGTATGCTGAATTAAAAGTAACGGTAATAGAACCGCACTTAACACCCCATACATTTTCTGTAACAAGTAAAAGGAAAATCGGGATATTGCTAAAACTTTATACATACAACACCGAATCAAAAAATAGGTTGACACAACGACATTTGTTATATGAATAACTATGCACTTACAATATTCACGGCCATAATCTTTCAAGGAATGAACATTTAGACGTGTTTTACTGTAATTAATGAACTTTATAAGCGAATAAATTAACAATTTACTTTTGTATATTTCGTCAAAGTGGGCCAGCTACTTTAGTCCACGTCAAGTTTAACGTGTTTTCTTCTTTTTGGTCGATGATGTTATTGCCAGTATAACTTGATGTAAAATTACGGGTACGTTCATAGTATCTTACATTACAGTTTTTTTTTAAGATGGCAATGATACATTAGCATTATTCATGATCATCGTAATAATAAATCTTCCATTGTGAAACATAGGCCTTCTTCAGAAAGGCGAAATTTGCCTATAATTGCCGCGCAGGGCTAACGTGGTAATAGCTAAATAATACATAAAAAATCGAAAAGCGTAGCTTCGCAACGGGAATGCTGCTGCCCATCTCCGCCCCATTGCATCGGAGCTACACTACTTTGAGTGGGTAGATCTTTTAGTTAAGTTAATAATTAGTTAATTTTCAAATATATTTCTGAAAAACTAAAAAAGCACCTTATGAGTATTTTCACTGTAAATATAGCTTAGGATTTCAAATGTCAATGTAGTACCAACGTACAAGCTATTTAGTTTGGCACCATAACTTGTTATTAATATTGTGAAGCCTTTGCCAAAGAACCAATACAGAGTGTCGTAACAATATCAAAAAAAAAGAAAGTCATTATTATTTTGTCCGAATAGAGGCAATCAATATTATTATTTATTGATTGTAAAAGTTCACATATAAAGTATATTTTAAAAAAGCAGCGAGAAATTAAAACGATAAATCATTTAAACAATTTATAAACGTTAGTTGGTCAACTGTCTTTCTAATCAAGCTATATTTGAGAAAATATAGTCTATGGAGGTATAAAAAAATACATAGCTACAATTTATTACACTGAAGCTGATAAATGCTTAAAAATAAGTTTACCTTTTTGACGCTGATCATAGGACGAAATTACGGATGTGGATTCAGAAGTGAATCTTTGGCTTAGAATAGACAATGAGTTTAGCGTCCGACTATCAAATCATATGTTTATTTATGTATATTGGTCTTTAGTTTATGGTCTGATTGGGTGTTGAGATGTTTGTTGCGTGTTGATTTGATTGCAAGTACGGAGGTCGCGGAATGCCGTTTGTTGTTATTATAACATTCTAGTTAGTATCTTATTGGAGTCTTACAGCAAAGGTGAGTACGCCCATATAGGACAACAATCCTAGTATTTGACTTCTTCAAGGATGCACTCAACAAGTCCAATAAGTGCAACTGTATTGAGAAATATATATTACGCATTTTCGATTTTACTCCTTGAAATAAGGTGTCGGGATAAAATGTTACATATATTTCCACGTCTAGTATACAATGTAAAGTATCGTTTACATGCGGTTCTAAAAATGTGACAAGACGCGCATGAGATTCAGCCGAGACGCATTCGGTGGCGCTCCTTCTAAATATGGAGCGGGTGTTAGTCGACGTTTGTGGCGTCCTTATAGTCGCTGCGGAGACGGTCCCTGCGTTCCCGTAGTTACATAACGACCCTTTGCATGGGGCAGTAGCACGTGCATATGGAATTGCACGCGGGCGCTTCCACGTCGGAAGCACGACGCACGACGCAATCGCGCACGCGGTCGCTCGCGCTGTCCGGAACCTGAGTTTCCTAGCAACACGTTGTTGACGCCACTGCTGACCCAATGAATACAAAAACACATTCATGGTAAATAGTTGTTACATCACCCCTCCAAAACCTCGCGTAGAATTTTTTTCTGCTTACGTTGCTAGGGAGTTAAAACCATAACATAGTTATCTAATTACTAAAGTGTTTGTGTTTGTTGTACTGTGAACTTGTTTAGCAGTTATCCTGGTAGGTATGTGGGATTTTGTTCAATTTAATCCTAATTATTGAAGTAGTGACCTTGTTTTTGATGATCCTATATATTATCTGATACTGGTTTAAGAACAGGCATTCCTCAAAGGGAACAAAACTGGTACGGTCTAAAAATAGTGGCTAGACCTTTGTGTGACCTACATTTCTCTTCACACTTCCTGTACATTTCTAAATTTAATTATCACCCAGAGACAATGTTCCACTTCTCTGCTTAATGAGTATTTTGTGAACAACCCAAAAGTAATGTTTGTGGTATGTTATACAAAGCTAACACATATTATCTTAGATATGAAGGTCTTGTAATCTCCACAAATGTGATAAGTATTATGTTACCACATCATAATTTAATATCAGCCAATGTATATTCTAACAAATATATATTTAACTGACTTCATTTTATAAAACTAAGAATAAATTTATAAAATTTCTGAAAACATGAAACAATTAAATGATTCAGGACGAACCTCAGATGTTATGCTGCAACACTATCCCTTTTCTGTTAATAATATTATGGGTTTTTTTGTTCACTTTGTTCAAAAAAATCCTCACTAGTGTATATATTTAAAAATATTTTAGGACATTTATTTTATTGAATGTTTTTTATGTTTAGTACATAATATCCATGACTTCATTACATTGAAGTGTCAATTATTTGTATATTTTTTAACATGTTATTGATTTTTTTATGTGTAATATTTTACACAAGTAGTCTTGTACCATATTTTTCTAGCAAGCTTAATAGAAACTGAAGTTCAAAATAATGTGTAAAAAAATGTCGTAACGCGGCACGTTACCTGTATTCTTTTTAAAATATGCGTGTTTTGCGATACACGTGACGTTAGAACTAAGATAACAGTGGCGTCAGTCAATCTATTACGTTTTTACATTTTCAGCTCTCACCGACGCCGCCACGCGCTATAAAACCGCGATCACAATGAAACCTGCAATTATAAAATCAATACAAATAAAAGCTATTGGATGTCTGTGTGTTATAGCATGACAACATATTTTTTTTAAATGTTAATTAGAGTATATATAGATAAATTATATACTCTTATAAAACCATCATTATCCCGGACTAAATCACAGTCCAGCTAGCTTTTAAATATATTATTGATGACAAGAGTGATTTTTAATTTGACAACTATGCCGAAAGCGAAGTTTTAGTTCTCCGAATTAAGGTTAAACAATTTTTTAAATTATCAATGTTTAATAAATAAAGCATTATTTAGTATGTCAATGTAACGCATTATTATTATGCCAACGTTTATAGTTAATAAGCAATAAGTATCATGTTATCCGCCATTGTGACCGCTGTTTAAGGTCCATTTAGCGATCCGCTACTATGCCAAGGTCGCACATTAGGTGATTGTACCAGTGGGTACGACTTCGCTATAATATATGCTATGCTTATTTTTTTTATTGATAATTCGATTATTTTGACATATTTTTCAAATTACAAACTCAAACCTAATTTGCGGATACCAATATGTTTTATTTTTATCAGAGATTGAAGCTAGAAAACGCGTATCTGACATATATAACGAAATTGTAAGTTTTCGTTGTAGTTACGTAATCTTAAACATAGGAATTAATGAGGTTGTTAACAAGATTTGTGAGGACATTTTTTAAAGTTATGCGTATGAATGTATATCGGTAAAACATGATCGAGCTTGTTAATAAAAAAATTCATTGCCGCGTTAGTACTTATCATAGTTATCCATATCCATTTCTATTAGAAGAGCTATTGGTTATATTTTTATTGTTTGGTAATTCTCTATGGAGATTCGATGAGATCATGTGACATAGTTTGCGTTTGATCCGTCCGTAGTAATTGTTACAGCTACGAATTGTATTTTGTATTAAAGTAGTGATATAAAACATTATCATTAATCAGTATTCCAGACATTTGCCTGGAATACTGCATTTGTTTTAATGCCGTTAAATAAGTAGTTTTTATTATGAAGGCTTGTATACTTTGTGCAAACATATCATCACCACTTATTTATACAACAAATAACCCTTTCCGCGACGGTTCAGTTTGTGACTGAGCTACCGAACGGTGTTTTACTTTTGAACGAAATGATTCAAGGTTATTAGGTTATGAGTATTTCTAAAATTCTTTCATCATTAAGAAGCTATGTCTTTACCAAGTAACATACGCTATATTATAATAAAAAATTAAGGTCTCTATTAATATGGAACTATGTTAGCATGGTTTGTATTGTTTTGATAATTGATATCAAGAACTCTTTTAAGGAAGTTACATTATCAACAAAGACCATAAGCAATATTATATCCATATTCTTGCGTGAATAGGAACTTGGTGAAACCGTGGAGCGCTGCTAGTTTTTATTGAGCTCATCATAAACTGAACCGATTTGAATTATTTCTTTTGTATGCGTTTAGGTGGCGCCCTGGATAGATTAGATTCACAAATCAGCACGGTAAATGGCACTGCAATCGGTATCTCTATTTATCAGGCCAACGTCTGTCGGGTTGCTAGTATAGTATAGAATGATTAATAAAGCGAGCGGCTTCTTTTTCCAGTGATACATAAAGTAAGGTATAGACTACTAATTTTAGATTTAATGGTGAGCACTGTATTCGGTTCAGGTTTCCTGTTTTTCTTTACAAGGTGACTCAAATATTACATGGATATTATTATAAAAGCTAATGAGGTTAGGTAATTAATATCGTTTAGGTGCGCGAATACATACAGTGTTGCATTTAGATATTTTATTTTTAACTAGCATCCCGGCTCGTCTTATTTAACACTTTCTATATTAAAACACGTGAAACGAAAACTTTGTATATTTCTATTAAGAGTCTTCAACAGATCTTATCACTTATCATTGTATATTTCATCCTTATACTTACTTTCTTATTTACGAAAATTGTAAACGCGGAAGTGAGTATGAACGTATGTTTTGTTATTTTTTCACGCTGCAACGACTAAACAGATCTGTATGATATTTGGCACAGGGATTATAAATTGTCATAGGCCAAAAACATGTTCTTGTGGGATAGATCTGGCTTTTTATATTTTTCTATGGAACTGGCACGACTTTTTGCACAGTTTAGCCGTGAAGGATCGACATAGACTACTTCTGTTAATAACGACAGATCCCAGGGATAGTACCAGATTTCGCGGATATCGTCGAAGAGAGTTAGTAGTTTATATAAATTGGCTGAAATATGGCGATGATTTTCACGCCGACTGGGAGCTTGTAAAGTCCCTATGCGTGTGCTCATATGATTAAGGCAGAAAAAAATGAGTACGTTCAACTACAAACATTAGACGTCGCGCAACTTGTAGGTTTTATTTTTGAGATAACGAATGGATTTTGTATACTTTATTACCCACACTAGTAAATGCGTAGCGAGATTGGTCACGCTATTGTGGGCTTTCCTCCTGTCCTAATACACAAACGCTTTAGTTAAGAAAATCACGCGACAAACTCGCGTCTGTTTCGCTCGGCAACAGTAGGAGTACCTAATCGATTCTGTACATGCCAACTTGTATGAGTTCTTGAAGTCGTTCGGTAATGCATGTCGTAAGTTCGCGTGACCATCGAAACAATCTGTCACAACTCTCCACTACTACGGGATTAGCTTTTATTGCACCTAAATAGGCCAATTATTTGCTACTGTAATCGCGTTTTAACGTATGCGTTATATTATTAAGAATTTGGCGTTGTCAAATGGTAGCCGCATGTTAGTTATCTGTTAGAAAATAGATCAAATTATTGGGATTTTATACGTGATTTGTATTTTGTTTCTTAGTATGACGGTACTTACTACTTAGTTTTCAGAATTAACTCCTATTGAATTATGAGGTGTGTTAGTTCTTTTTTATTAGATACATTCAATACATACAATAATAAAAACAGCAGTTCAAATGAAGCGAGACATTAAACATTCAGACACAACACAAACAAATCATAATTACAGAGATCTAGATGGAGACAATTCTTCAAGAAGGCGCTGTTTTGAGATCCCTGGATCCCTGTTCTAAACTTTTTTTTATTAATTATCAGATGGCGCCAATGCGCGGTGAGCGCGGCGGATCCCCAGCACGTGGCGCGCGCGCTTCTCTCCCCTTGCCCAGGCGGCTCATACGACAGATCGCCCGGCACGTCGCCTCCAGTGGCCGCTCACTGCGCCGCCTCGAGGTGTCCGGACGCGTCATAGACAACTTCGACGACATCGAGGACATTTCCGACGAATCCGACCTAGAGGTGCCACAGCCTGCGTAAGTTACTAATGACATATTTTCATTGTACATTTCCCGTAAATAGACCCTGCTACTGCTGCCGACTATTTCTAAAAGATGACCTGACACTACCCCGATTCAGCTAGCACACGGCCTCCAGCTACTTAAAGCCGACCTGAGGTCTCTCGCATCATCGCATTACGCTACGTTCGTTTTCATCTTGCTGGTATATGATTAACTCTGATGCTATCTGTGGCAACTAAAGATATAAAAGTAATATATATTTTTTTAAAACATTGCAATCTGAATTTCTGTAATTCGGCCCCAATCTTTCTCATTTAAAGTTTAAACTTTATCAAAGAAATGAAAGAAATAATATAATACTGTATTAATTGGTAATCGATTTATGTGCTTTTGCCATGGCATTCCTAACTTGGCCGCAAAGGCCAGTCGCGGTCTGCACAAAGTGATTTCTTGATATGGAATGCGGAATGATAAAAGAAGTCCTTCTCTGGATAAATATTCAAACACGAACACATTGCTTGCCTATAGATCGTTCCTCTTACTTAGTTACTATAGGTATCTTCTTGCACTAAGTCTTCTTATTGCGTACATTGTATATCATTGCGTTTTCTTTTCTGTGCCTCAAAGAGCACTGGTGGGTTATTGTTTAAAAGGATATTAAAATCACGTCATAATACGCATTATCTTCAAAATGAAACTCTTATTGCTAATTGGGCTACAATTTCGTATAAAAATTTGGTAAATTCTATATTCAGTGCAGTCGCTTATTTTATCTCGAAAAAATTCAATTCTACCTTGGCGATGCCGTGATCAATCAATGACAAAGGTTTTTTTTTAAATTGCGTGATAAATATTTGTTATCTTTCGCTAGGTTAGTAGGTAAAACAGCAGTTTGATAATAAAAATCGACGGCTACACGAGCGATAAGAGCACGATACGCTTTTTTGGCGCCAGGAGTGGTATCAAATCTCATGCTCACTTTTGTAGCACATGCACTTCAAAGTTTTGCCATTCCTGGTTCCGATCTAAGAAGTTCTTAGGCATTTAGTGGCGCTGGAATTCACTTAAACGCTATGAACTGCATCACTATCGATTAGATTGTTATACAGTTCAGATTAATCATTATCATCTTCATACCAGCAGTGTATATCTTAATTTATAGTCGCAATTATTTTTCATGATAAACAGGTATATATTTTAGACGAGACGTTTGTCGGGTTAGCTGTTTATATTATTAGTAAGAGCTCAAGCTAACGTTATCAGGGTTGAGGTATTAAAAGAAAGGCTAAGGTGTTGCTAGGCCCACATATTGGTTTAAAACATATTAGTTCAAATATTATTTTTAATTAATTCCAAATTACACTCATATTTATATGTTATAAATATCAGTAGCAACGAGAACGATGTGTTGTGAATTCGCAGTGACAACGATTGATAGCACTATCTGTCCCGTTATAATATGCTTCCTGATTATTATCGATATACGAGTAATTGGTTCACAAACCTTTTGAGAAAGCTCTGACTAGTTGCCATTTCATATAAAACAACTTTATTCTAGCGATATAAAATGCATTAAGCAAAACAAAGGCTCAGATTTGTAAAAAACTCCTAATCAATGGGCACATCCTGAATGGTTTAGAATGTATGTTAGTATGGATATTATTTTGTGAACCGGTCTTCTTACAATGCATAGCATGTTGGTAACGTATTGTGCGTGAAGTATCGGGAGGAGACTGCATTGTCGCTAGATATTAGGAATCACTAGCTGTAGTAATATTAAAAATGCGAAAACTTATCTGTGCGTCTGTCGCTTCTACGTCTTAACCGGAGAATTAGTATTTTAGATATATATGAGAATCATCATCATTACAGCCATTGGAGGGAAATTTGCCTGTCGGTTCTGGTTCCTTAGTCGCCTCTTACGACAACGCCTCCTGGAATAGAGGGAGGGACTCTTCTGTAAGAATTGACGCACCTGTATCTAGTTAGTAAAACTCACAATTGGTATTATTTATTATTTGGTCAACTGCACATGCTAAGATTTTTACGTGTGTCCACTTAGTGAAACTTAATTTAAATCAATTTTATATTTTCTTCAACTTCACACCGTTAGATTTTTGCGTAAAAAAGTATAAAAACAGTACAGTCAGATTATTAGTTGATTTTTTATTGAAATAATCAATTATATTAATTGATTATGGTATCGTCTATTTCATAAAATAACAACCTAATTTTTAATAAAAAAAAATAACAGTCAGATATTGATGATTTATTTATATGAAAGTATACTTAGCTTATATTAATTGTGTCGTTGGTCAATAATCCCCCCTTCATCACTAGAGAATGGGTAGGCTCTTTTTATCACAGTCAGTTTTAAATACTCTATATAACGCGATGTAAAGTGAGGCAAATGCTACAACAAAAATAGTGAAATTTCGTTTTGTAATTATCCTATTTCTTATTAAAGCGGTGGATGTGAGATGAGGTGATAGACAAAATCCACTGTATAAAGAACTGATAATCATGATATAAGGTTTTATAGAAAGTGTTTTTGTCTACAGTATTGCTTGTGGAGGCAACGCGGGTAACCTCCCTCCAGCAGACCACGATGATGACCTCACTAGCCTGAGCTGGCTGCAAGATCGAAACCTTCTTAGTGGTGCCTACATTTTATATATAGACTAATTCTATACGCTATCTGCATTAGTTAATTTTCACGAAAAGTTTTTACCCATGTAATTTTTTGTTAGAATGTTTAATATAGTATCTAATAGATTTGCTTGCTTAATTTTAATAATTCTAGAAATGGTTACCGTAACTAAGTCGATACGTCACATATAAAGTGTAAAGTTATATGAGCTTTTATAAAGTTTTGCCGGCATATCAAGAGTTTTTATGACGTATTTTATTTTGTTAATTTCAGGAATAAACTTAACCGCTAAAAGCGATTTGGAGGACACGAAAATGATTGGCAGTCAGGTCGTGATAAAGGTTGGTATCATTACACCCATTAACACTAGTAAAAAACAAGTTTGATGAAATATTTAAAAAAAATCTTTATGACATTTGACTTTTCATGTATGAATTTAGTTGTCATTCGATAATTTTCAAGAAAAATCTTAAATATTTTGACGTACAAAGTGTAACTCGTTTTGAGAAGTTTTAGGAATGTGAATCTTGCAACAATCAAGCTCATAGTCTTGGGAGCTTAATGTAAATACATCATCATCATAACAGTCGTCAAACGTACACTGCTGGACATTATGGTCGCGCTGGGCACGCGTGGTGGCAATCGCAGATCGTAGCTTTGCGACGAGATGCTGCTGCCAATCGACGCCCTGTTGCATTTAAGCTACACTGCGTCGAGGGGATATATCGTCATCCGTTGGTTCCTGTACTGCAGCCGACTCTTACGACACCTGGTACAGGGGGCAGTACTATTCTACTCTGCCAGTAACACACGGCTAATCAAACGCGCAAAAAAAAATAACAAAAAGATATATGAATTGCAAATGTGTTCATAGTTTTGTTAGGAACTGTGTAACAATATTGCTATATCGTATGAATAAATATCTTCACATAGATCTTGTGAATAATTGGATTTGGAAATCTTGAAAAGGTTGACGTCTATTCAAACTGGCAGAAGTCAATATTGTTATAGAGTGCACGTATTATTTGCTTAAACTTTTATTATGTACTGCGGCTAACGTATTTATACAGGTGTGAAGCAGTTCTACTCAATGTCATTTGGATTACGATACGATAAAAAGGAAACTGCGGTGGGCTCATTCTATATAAAAAAGGTATTCTAGATTTGTTTGCCTGCCAGCTTTCATATTAACAAATGAGTAACTAATTATTCGTATTGCGTTTGCCTGCAGGACTTACTTTCACTTATTTATGACATTGAGCAAGATCCTATTTAAATTATAAATATTGTTTGTTACTCTTAAACTTCTGATAGTTTAAAGAACACTTAAGCGTTAGATATATACTTTTAATTTCTCCAAGGTATCAACGTTGGTTGCATTGTATAGTTTAGCAGTCACTGAACGACAAAAGTTCTATCCCGGCAAACTATAGTTCCCGATAGATAATATCCATCTATCCCTCCGAAGTCGTGGATATTAAGCTAGTTTATATTAATTTTAAAATGTATTTATCAGATTAACAATAAAGTACATAATATCTAACAGTTTGGACGTAATCGGTACAACAGCAATATACAACATCACAATAATAATGTATGATCGAAACAAAGATCTAGTTGATTTAAAAATATCAATTCTGGTATAGTTTGTACATTTTTGTACAATATATTTGAGAGATAGAATGATGAGTAGTGTGATAAGAGATCGATTTGGTGTGAAAGATGATGTTGTGTCAACAATAAATAAAGAATTCGAGCCTTTACCGCCGTCTTAGCGTAACCGACAAAACCCAAATTTTACAGGATTTTTATAAATATTATTGAGCAATTAAATTTTAGCAATTGCTATAACTTTATAACGGTAACACACATCTTGCTTTTACTTTTAACATAAATTAATTTTTTCGCTTTAAACGTAGGTGTTTTCAGAACATGTGCGTACGGCACAATCATACTTTTGTAAGAGTTGTCTTGGGTCTGACTTGATGTGCTGTATGACAAAGATTCTAATACCCTTGCTATGCTTTGCTGTTGATCATTTAAAAAACCTGGGACTCGTATCCCTCCCGTACCCTCTGTATCAGGTGACGTAAGAGGCGACTAAGGTGCCGGAATCGATAGGTAGCGATATATCCATCCCAAATAGCTTTAGCTTAAATACAGGGTGAGGATAGACAGCAACATTCTCGTCGCGAAATTGCGCTCTGCGATTGGAACCACGCCTGCCCAGCAAAGTAGTATATACTTTTGCCCATACGAGTACTATGGGCAAAAGTCCCCCTATTTTGTGGAGGTCTTTGTCTAGTGGTGATGTATGTTCTTTGTTAATTATAATGTTTGTTACAGTCGGAGCCATCAAAAACGCCCCCTCCAATGCCACGCGTGCCGTCGCCACCGCGCACGCCTTGCAAGGCCCCACCCTCCCCTCCCGCCGTGGCGGCCCACACCAAGCCCCCGTACTCGTTCTCTTGCCTAATCTTTATGGCCATAGAGGCGGCTCCAGCGCGCGCTCTTCCCGTCAAGGAGATATACGCGTGGATAATACGTCATTTCCCGTATTTCAAACACGCGCCTCAGGGCTGGAAGAACAGCGTCAGGCATAATCTGTCTTTGAACAAGTGCTTTCATAAAGTGAGTAACTTTCCCAAAGTAATTTTAAAATATCCAGGAAAAAATATTGTAATGAATATTAATAATTTATTAAACTTGTGATCAAAGATAGTGTTGATTTACAGGTGGCCGCGGCTCCAGGTCTCGGCAAAGGTTCCTTGTGGACCGTAGACCCCCAACACCGAGCGTCACTCTTACAGGTCAGTTAGATTATTCATTTCTGTCATGATGCCACACGCCATGAGTTCATTGGAGAGATAGTTCCTTGCATAAATCGAAAAAATATAATATATTGGTAAAAGATTAACCGTAGGTATGTTTTTTAGGAAATTAATATAATTTTATACTATCTTGAAGGGTTATCTATCAATGTCTATTTATGGCAAAAATCATCATTTTATGCGTGACTTTATCCTAGAATCACTTAAAGATTAAAAAAAAATAGAGGCAGATAGCGGAGCATATTATTATTCATAATAGACGAAGGTATATGGATTTCCAAAATATACATCAGCCGTGTCGTACACGGTTCGCACAGCGATTTCCAAATTTTGCAGGACCATTTATTTATAATAGAATTAACCAAGAAATAGATACTCATGACATGAATTAACACACATGCAAAACAACAGTAAGGGAATGGCTCTTGACATTAGACTACAACAAGACAGAGGAATTGCTAACAATATTATGCTAGACTGGACTATATTTATTGTTTATATATATTGTATATACACAGTATAGCTTTATATTCTATGTATTTATGTAATATATACGTAAATAATATGTTGTATTAACAAACCTTGTATTATATAAGACCATATACACACACATTCACACCTGCATGCACATTACAGAGCATAGGTGCCTATAAGAACAGGCTAGACCTAGTTGAGGTACTTAAGTATCAAAGTGTATTTTAGTTTAAGCTTCCTTTTGTTATTGAATAAAGTTATTATTATATTACCTATTAGTATATGTAACTACTTGCTACTTGAAACAATGCGATCGGGAGTTTTTGAGGATATCGTCTTCAAACAGACGCGGTTTGTAATAACAGGTGTAATATAAACTAATATCCCCGACAGACGTTCGGCCGGCAGCCGATACCTCCGGCGCCGCCGGACACGCCGCCGCCGGCGAAGAACGCCCCGGACCCGGTGCTGTTCCCATTCCTCGCGCGCCGGCTAGCCGCTTCGCCGCCGCCGCCCGCCGAGCCAGGCGCCGACGAGTACCTCGCCGCTGCCACCGTGCTCGCCATGAAGTATGGCCCGCGCGTGCTCGACCAGGTAATTAGATTCTTGTTTTAATCGCTCATACGTGATTCAGCCGGGTCTCTTACCTTTTATAAACAGAGATGAGACGGCCACTGGAGAAAATATATTTTACAAGGTTGCAAATCTGGTGAAATATCAAATGAACGTATAGCTATAATATAATGTTCTATGGCTTCAACGTATTCCTGCAATTATATAATCAGTGAACGGACTTCGATATTTATAATATAATCTGAAACCTTTTATTAATTTTAAAAGTTTTATATATTATGCTAAATTGTAGATCTAATTATAAACTTCCTATCCAAAATTAGGGTGGTTATTGTTAAAATAAAATATCCAATAAAAACTTTAAAACCACGTTGACTCGTCACACCTATCCAATCGAATCTAATTGTTTTATCGCGGTTTACGGAAAGTCCCAGGCCTTCCTCAAGTCACCGCCGGTTACTGAATCGAAAATACTACGAAATTAAGAACGAACATAATTCTAATTCGGAACATCCCTATCCTATTAGAAATTTAAATACAAATTTAGAAATAAACCTGTTGGCGCTCTATCGTCAACGCTGAGAACGTTCCAAAATTGAATCGCCGCCGCCCCGCAGTTGCCGCCCGCGGCGCACCTGGTGATCTCCCGCTGCGCGCGCGACGAGCACTCGTACAGCGGCGGCTGCGAGGAGCGGCGCACGGCCGAGGCGCTGCTGAACCTGGCCGGGCTCGCGCCGCCGCCCGCGCAGCCTGCGCAGCCGCCCAGCTAGCCCGCCAGAGGTAGCGTCATAGCCTGTACCTACTCTTCTCGTTAGGGCGGTGCGAGCGGACGCCGACCCGCGGACGACCGATGCCGTGCGAACCGATATTGGGGTCTTTACGAGTACCCGAGCGAAAATTGTTATTTGCAGTCTTATATTATGATGGAAGTGTGAGAGTGGTTTACGTTTCAGCTTAGTTTGAAGAGCTTCAATGTGGATTCTCCATATATATACAATTAAATTTGTAAAAATGACAATACATATTTCAGATCGTCTTGTATCGATACGACTGTAATCTTTTTTATGTAATACGAAAGATTGCATTTTTATCGACTTCTTTATAAAGTAACGATCGAGATTGTCATTTTACAATATAAGACTGCTAAATATTAACAAACTTTATGAGGTTGATATCCCATTACTTGTCATATATGTGTTCGTACCTAATATTGCAGTAGTAAACTAATGAAAATAAAGTTTTGGGCTCATTGCACATTTCTTAGAACGTAAAGTAATAACAAGGTTCGCTATGTTAATATGACTGTAACAGGGGTTTGCGTCCGCTTCCATTTCCGCTTAGACTAAATTGCCGTTAGCCACTGTCTACTTGTGTGATGTCACGGTTTATTTATTATTTGTTGAAATTTACAACTTTTAAAACAACATAAGTTTCGAATTGTAATTTAGGCGTAGTATAATCAAATTCATATCTAGTAAAGGCTGTGTTGGATTTGGAGATATTCAAACTTTCAGAAAACATTTGGTAAATAAGATTGGAATTTAAACAAGTTATTTCACAAGTAGACGGTTCGAATGCGATGTTTTCGACTATGTGCTATCATCATCATATCAGCCATGAAAGTCCACTGTCGGACACAGGCCTTCCCAAGAAAGGAGAAATTTTACGTGTTGGCAATCGCAGAGCGCAGCTTCGCGACGGCGATACCGCTTCCCATCCCCGCCCTATGCATTTTATGCATTTGTGAGCTACAATGTTATAGATGGACATACCGCCATCTGTCGGTTCCGGTACCTTAGTCGCCTCTCACGACAAGTGGGAGAGATACTATAGGTACCACATACTAGAGGTACCACACGGCTCTTTTCCTCAATCAAAGAATCCTTTGTCTTATTGAATCATTTGAAAAGCTGTGTGATGGTTTTCCTATAGTTAGATATGTTAAAAATTCTTGAGTGAAGGTCCTCTTCATAATGTGCAATACTTCATATAACAATTTTATTAACATAATACTTTGAAATTATGAAAATGCAAACCGCTTTAGTCCTAATGGCATACTACGCAAATTAATACATTATCGCGATGTGCCATAAACACTAAAAAAAAAACACTTTCAAATGCCCACATAATGAAAGACGTCTTAATAAAGACAGCAACAAAAATATTTTAAAGAACATGTAATCGTTAAAAGGGTTTGCATTTATTAAATAAAGAAAATACAAACTGTCATATTTCTAAAATATTATTTTAAGTATATTATTTTGCTAACGGCAACCTATACAAGTAGAGTAGAGAAAATTTAACTACCAAATGAATATCATACGGGCTTCTTAACTCTTACACAATCTTATGTAGAAATCATGTTTTATTTGCGACAAAGACGTTATTTAGTTAGTTTTTTTAAGTGTTTCGTGTGTTTCATTTATAATTGAAAGTGAAAATGTTTGGATTTAATACTAGTTTATGGGTAGGGGTGCGATTTGAGATGCCTCTGGTAGTTGGCACTCGGCGTTCTGCTCAAAATGTTGCTTTTAAGAGTACGGAGGTTATTTATAAGTTACCTTGTGAATGTAGGCTTCAACGTAGCACTTATTGCTTCGGGGCAAAGCCCGAGATGGCCCAGTGAGTTGTCAAGTTCAAAGAACAAACGGAGTTTTCAACCCAAAATTTGTTATGTATTTCTATTGTGTCTATTGTCGCAACTTGGTTTTGACAAAAAAAAAATGTTTACCATGCTCTAGTCCGTTAAAGACAATCCATAATCATTTTCGGTGACTTATACGAATATTTAATCTTTTAGATGTATCTCGCTATATTTAGGTAAAGGTTCACTTGCTAACAACGTACCTCGATTACCATAATATCATCACATATAGCAATATTTTTTTTTTTGGATTCGGGTCGCCTAGTATAGTTACGGATTTAAATTATTATTATTATATTTAATAGTAGTGACTACATAGTGATAGATGTGATACTATATAGTACGGAATATATTTAAAAATGATAAATAGGTGATTAGTACTCCCTACATGCATTTAGGTTCCCCGTTTACGAATAGTCAGTCTTACATAATAAAAACCTTGTAATGTTACTAAAAGTAATATATTTAGTGTTACCATATTTCTATTGGCTTCTTTTATGTATTTATCAAAATTGTCGAGTGTTTCCGCATTATTCAAATAAATATAATAATCAATGGAAGTATGGTACCAGAGTAGGCTTAAGTTTTAATTACAGATTTATATTTATTTCGCTTTGAATTCAGGTTGAAATATGTTGCCTAACATTATTTTAAGATAATGTACAGTAATATCATTCGTGTTAAAATGTGAGCAATACATAGATAATACTTATTTTACTCATAACCATACTTATTATGTTTGATCTGATATAACAAATGCTGTACACAAGGCGATCAAAACGTATTTTATCCAGTTTTAGTCTATCCAAGTGATACATGATATATGTATAATTGTATTTATTTAGGCAATAGATTGATTAGTGATAAGTTAACTGTATTTTGTGTTCAAACCATGTGATCTTCTTACAGTCGCATACATGATAAATTAACGAAATCTTATTTATTAATAACTTAAAGAATACCTGAGATGCAAAAGTTTGTCACAGACGTTTAAATTAATTACATAAAATTTAAGTTCTGTGCAAGCTGGCATTATGTACCATATATGTGTTTTAATCATGGCACTCGCCTATGAATTAGTAAAATTTCCTTAAATGTAATAAAGTAATTAAGTTCCGATAAATCTAGTTGTAGGTAATTCCCTCATAGAAAGTTACCTCCTAGTAATGTCAATATGTAATATTACATATATAGATACGCCTTAGTAATAACAATATTATAAAAATTTCGCAATTGAAGCAAGAGATACTCAAGCAAAGTAATTTAGTGTTTTCTTATATGAATGTTAGTGGGTGTATATCGGGTACGAGTTGGTTTTCTCTCAAGTGCCTACTAATCGCTTCTATTCTATCATTAAATGTGTTAGCAGAGTAAGGTTCGGAAAGGTTAATTGTGGGCTAAGAGTAAGGTTCGAAAAGGTTGATTGTACCGGAGATGTTCAGTTACGAGTAAAACACAAACGTGATATTACTATGTAATTTATAGAATAACATCATTGTGCCAGTTACCATAGTAACGACAAGGCGGAAGCAGTTAGGTAAGCGGTCAGCTTTACCAATTATTTGCAAAATTGACATGTATATATAGATTATGAAGACAGGTTTCCGTAACTCGACGTCTTTTTGCGCCTGACTTGCGTTACTCTGAAGTGTTGGCTCTTCTCGTTGTTGGTCGTTTTCTGCAGTGACCCCGGAGATATGATTATTTTCAAACTTCATGGTTGTTTCAATGTCACTTGCTACATTGATATGGTTATGCAGTCGTGTCAAAGTTACTTCACTGTTTAAGCTGTGTCGTTATTGTGCCGGTACTGTATGAAAGCCTTGTAAGATTACACCAACTAGTTTTTATGTGATAAAAGTGAGTCTAGCCTGACGGTAATTTTTCTTCGGACGGTCGAATATTGGCAACTATTTATGCTTGAACCACAAACTTTGGAAGGTTTTCAATTAAATTGATTCCAACATTATTTGTGGAAAGAATCTTAATTTGGAAATCACGGAGTAATTGACCTATTTCCTTTGTATATTGTGTTGAAACGATTTTCAAAAACATGTGGTTAAGGCTTTCCATGAACATAATTTTCTGCACTAAAAACAGGCGTGTGGATAAGTGGATTAAATTAAATCATATAACTTATTATTAACTAGACTGATATGACGACTGATTTGTGATGAAGCAATATTATTTAATAGTGAAAAAAATATATTTTAATTTCTAAAACCTGAAGGCGGATTTCCATGTTGTATGTGTTTATTTATGGAATCTACAGAAATAAATATTCTTTTGTATCAGATGCGATTCTGCATTACCAAATAAATGAATAATTTATGTTTAAATATTATGTAACGGTGTGTCCCTCATAGGACACAATTTATTTCAGTCGTGCTTATATGCATTGTCTTTAAGGGAGTTTTAGTCTTAAGGTGTTGTAATTTTGGCATAGTTCTAAAAGCAATATGTATTTTTTATTTCTGTCTTATTAATATTTACGAGTGTCGAATAAATTTACTGTCTTACCAGTATGGGTACAAAGTACCATCAAATGTATATGCAAATTGGTGTATTCAACTAGAAAATTATTGTGGATTGCAAAGCCTAGCAATGGTCATTGTGTGCCAAATGTTACAAAGAAACATATTACCGTATAGCAACAGATTCAAATATCAGTAATACAAGCGTATTTATATATAAATAAAAAAATATGTAATGCATAGTTAGACTAGGATGTAAGTGATATTATGATAAATATAATAATTGCTAAATTATGAAATACATTTTTGCTGTATTTAGGAGCGTCTTCCATCTTACTCGTATTGTTTTCTTTTAGATATAGACGGCTGAGGAAAGAATTCCATAATCGAAATCTAATTGGGTACATGATATATTTGCGTTCAAACTATGCCACAATCCTAAAAAATAGCTTATTAGACGTAAATTTAAACCACGCTTTAAGGCAAAAAAATGAAGTTACGTTGAATGGAATTTTTTCCCTAACTGTACTCTAGCCTTTGTTTCGGTGGTATAATGAATGTAGATGAAAATTTACAGCAATAATTAGTACCTAATTGTAGTACTTTGCTGGTAGAAGCTATATGATATATTATTATGTGTGATAACTCGCGATTTATTTAATAAGCGCTGTTTTGAACATAATTTTGTAGACATAAAAAACTTGAAATTTCTTTACCGGTTAAAGTAATCAAATTATATTCGAAGGTTTTTTATGAATGCAAAATGCTTTGAAAAAGTTATAATTATCTTTACGATATTAAATTGTTGTGGCTCATTTTCCTTTCGAAAAATGAATATTTTTTATCAATTAATTTATTTTAGGTTAATAATACTGTTATCATTTTTCTTTTTAATGCGACTGTAAAACGGGTGTTTTGAAACAAGATTATTTTTTATCAACACAACTTAAATTTTGTTTGAAATAACCGTTCTATAGACGTGTTGGTGACTTTATGACCGCAATAATAAAATAGATGTGTAGAGATTACCAAGTTATCAAATAAACTAAGTTAGTTTAACTACATGCAAGTCCTACTATATATTATTTGCAGTGATAAAGTCATTGCTTGCTAAACCTTAGCTGTAATTGGTATGTCCGAACTATATTTAAGTATGAAAATTATTGTTGTTGTTGATATTTTGCCGGCTTTTAAACGACACTACTCTTTATTGCTATTGTTGAAACTTATTGCCAAATTTTTATTTGTCCTAAAAATCTTTTGTCTTTGTACATATCCATTAAATAAATTATGTACTGAAGATCATTATGTGTTTTATTGTAAACCTTTCCAATTTAGTTTCATCTCACAGGGCAGTTTAATTCGCATGTTTTGGGTTAATTTATTGGTGTTGGATTCTGTAGAACACTGCTTAATCACGTAGACTGACCTGATGGCGCCTATGAAAAATGTTCTGGAGCGGTTTACTCTGAACAGGTGAATGAAGATTATAATTAAAGTGGAATAACTAGGGGCAGTTTTAAAATCGAAGCTAACAGACGTAAATTGTAAAATGTTTAGACGAAATAAATAATTTAAATTTATAATTTTTTAGCATACTGAGAATTTTAAAAATGTCGATTTAGATTGTTTATTTCGTTTGAACATAAGACTGTAAAGCGTACCAGTAGACGGAGAGGGAGGCACAATAATGCATTAGACAAGACGTGTTTTCCTTTTTTTGAGTGAACCCGACCGCACTAGTGCAGTCGCTTATTGCTCGAAGGGCAGGTACATTCACCGGCGAACTTAGTGTTCTGGTTTTCGAAAGAAGCGTGTTAGAAGTGTACCTGATTGTGTAGTGGCTGTAGAGGGCGACGGACGCATTATTGAAGTTATGCCTATCGAGCGGACATTTGTCTCGCGTCTCAGAACCGACAAATAGGGTTATATTGAATGGGACTCAAATTTAATGGGACGGGGATAGGCAGCAGCATCATCGACGCAACCGCTACGCCTTGCAATTACCACCGCGCCTGCCTAACGCGGCAATTATTGGACAAAACCCCGAAATAATTGCTTCGAGAGGCTCATGTCCAGCAGTGGACATCTTGCAGCTGACATGTTGATTTTTACAGAGTGTTAAGTACAAGAGGACTTATTGTATTATAGGCAAGCAAGATAAAACTAGCAATAGGTATTTGTAATAGGTAATATTTATTGTTTTAGTTGAATTCAATAAATGATGAATTACAGGAGCATGACAAATCGCGGTATCTACATCTGAAATAGCGTATCTCGAATACAAAAGTGAGGGAATAGGTAACACCATGAAGCCACGCTGCCACCACGAAGTCGTAGCGTGACAGTCAACGAGTCATTTTTGTTTCTATATTTTTATAAATGATGTCCCTTTAATTATAAGGGATATCGTTGTCATCTACACTCACTTAAAATTTTATTCTTAAGAAGTCTAGTCAAAGATACAATATGTGGCTGGCTAAATAAATCTTCGAACTGTGTCTAGCTGACAAAGTTCAAAATATTTTTAGAATTTGAAGGTATTGTATCTGTCCACCGGCTCTCGTATTTGGAGAGAATAATGAATGTGGATGAGGTATGTAAGGAAAGTATATAATAAGTAAATGGAGATCAATAGTGTTTGCTTACGCTTGGGAAATAAGCGTGACTCGAGATGTACATTATACAGCATATTTTTTTATTATAAAAAACAAAAAGCGTGGCTCTATTAGCCTACTCGTCGTAATAATATACAATGATAATTATAATATTTATCTTACAATAATATTGAGTTTGACATTTATATAATTGTTATAACGTCTCCTATTCAATAAATTCCCTACCGTCTCTTATTTACCTTCTACATGCGTAGTTTATTATGAAAATATGATCTTTTCTTCTGGATTCTTCAAGAAAAATATATTTGCCTGGCTTCAGCCGGCGCTTGCTCCATCGGGCAGTAGGGACACTTCAACCTGAAAAGTGAAAACAATGTCTTCAGAGAGTACTCTCAGAAACGTTATTTTTGTGTATATATGATTTGTCTTTATAAACTTTTTCGCTGCACCATATATCCTAAACATTAAATTTTTTGGAATTAATTACCAAACCGTAGAAAAAAATATTAACAAATCGTACAAAGAAATAGTAATGATGTGTTGTGCCGTTATCCTTACAAATACACTTAAATATATAAAGAATACAAGATATTGTAAAACTATTAATAAATAAAAATAATAATTTACTGTTTTATGAATGTAGATAAAGATTCGAAAATAAGCCATTAAAAAACATTTCTGAAACTGCACAAATAATTAACCAAATTTTATGAAATTTAAAAAGTGCTCAACTATTTTCGCTTATGTCATATATCAAAATTCACTAGAACGAAGCCATAGTGAAAATACAAAGACAGTAAATTGTATGTACGCAAAAGTAGTTAAAACTTATTAAACCAAATTAAAAATATATATATATATATATATATATAATTATATAACATGCAAGCATAATGTAAAATACTTGTCAGTAAGCCATTTTCAACAACATTCAAAGATAAAAATATAATGGATGCATTAACACATTGACTGCGGCCTTCACGTCTCAAGCGTAAGCCTTAATTAAACCTTTTCAAAAACAAAACCAAAACAGTTCTGATGCCGAAGATGGTGGCAGTTGTCAATATTGTGTGGCAACAAAGGTCGTGGGTTCAATTCCCTTTCAGGATAATATTTATATGATGGATATTTGTTGTTGTTCTCTGTCTGGGTGACAAATATGACTAAGTATTATATTTTTTATTAGATTAGGTCGACAAACAAATCCACGTGATAGAAGCGTCACCGCAGCTTATAGACGCTCGTATTCTCACTATCATATATCATCATATCATATTCAAGATATTACGTCCCATTACCCACAAATGTCACTGCCTCTCTCAGCCTTCAAACCGGATGCACAGCAATGCGAACATTGCTATTTATTTGCAGGCGACTTTTGTAATTACAAAGGTCGTGAATACCTCTGTTGTCTGATGACCGTCAACCAAGTGCTTTAAAATTTTTAAATGTACGGAGATGTTGTGTCAACTTATTATATAAATTTGAAGTTTACTAAATGTCCTATATTATAAAATAACACATAAAGTTTGGTATATAAGCATGACTCGAAACACAACCAGCTTAAAAAAATACGACGCCCGGAATGGCATTCATTCTCAGTTAAATAACAAGCTGCATGCATGTCGAAATCGATGCGGCTGGCAATAGTTGAAAGATTGATGCTACTCACTCATGTCATGCTCTATTTTTAGGGTGTTGATATCAAAGTAATATATGTATTCCTAAATATAATTGAACAGTCCATATATCGAAATGCCGTCCCCTTTCTTTAGCCATTGTATGTGCACATGCAAGCGCATACATTGTACATTTAGCGAAGCAAGTAATTACGCATTAAGACGGCAAAAGATCCTGAATAAATTTGTTTTTGTTTAAACTATTTTGAGTATATTTACAAAATACTTACAAATGAGATCAGTTTTCGTTAATTAATTATGAAATAAAATAGTAACCAGCATACTCTCCGCAGACTCGATATTAAAAATATCGAGTCCCCACACGATTGAAATAAGGATGTGACAATAGGAAGGCAATAACTTCCGTCTGTTTATCTCCATCCATCCTTCTCTTGTGATTTGACATTAAAATTTATTCGTTACACTAACAATACAATGCTTCATTCTAACTTAATGGATTAATAAAATTCCAACATTTACGCGGTACTGTTTATAATAAAACTGCTAAACTTAAAGTTATATAAACCGCATTCAAAAGACTACCTTAATAACATTCTTAAAAAAATTAAACAAATCTATTCAACATTACCATTTTGAAATAAATGTCTAATTTCTAAGCCATAGTCCGCTTACAGCAGTTTTATACAGCAGTTTATAGTACTTACTTCTGTATTTCTTGGCGCAGTCAATGTGTTAAAAAAATTACATGTTTTGTTCATAGGGTATCAGACACTAATTAGGGACAAAAAACCAACTCAACACAATCACATAAAAAGTTCCTATTTTATTGAAAGGAAGTTCCTTATCGCGCGTTGTGATTGGGGGCTAGACGGAAAAAATTAAGGCCAAAAGTTGTAAGGACAATTTTTGTTATAGTTGTAAGCCGTGCCACGTGCACGTGTTCTTCTGTCTGTCTCTCTCTCTCTCTCATAGAAAGCAAGCTATTTTCGTTTCGTTTTTCTATTTCGCATTGAAGAGTGTGGTGTCGCGACAATTATTTTGTTGAGTGTATACAGGTTTTTTGAATATAATAAAAAATAATAACAATAATTTAATCCTGTCAGGATTAAATTATTGTTATTATTTTTTGTGTGTTCCTGCACAAGTCCCGGATATTAATTTTATTTACAGTTCCCTCATTAGTTAATCCAAAGGAACTTCGTTCTATCCGGGTGTCCCTTGACTCCTCTCATTTTTTTTAATAAAGAACACTGGATAGTAAAGAACGCACCAAAACCGATAACCGCGAAAGCAAGCGTCCGATACCCGTCAACCACAAACCATAGAGGCGATGGCCGCCGGCCGCGTAAGCAAGCGCATAGATAAGGGAGGTGTCCGCACTTCACTGACTTGGCGCCGAGCGCGAGCTTGTTGAGCGCGTCCCGCGAGATCACGTGTCCGCACAGCAGCCGCATGGGCGGGTTCTGCTCCGACGCCTGCTGCCGCAGGATGGGGCACGCGAACACCGAGTGGTAGCCGCCGCCGTCCTCGCCCAGGTCCACCTGCCAACGGCCGGCACCGCAGCTCGTTAATGTCACTTTTTAAAATTATATTTGGTATGAGACGTCACTTGATTTTTAACTGATTTGTTTCGGGTTCCTCTAACTCTAATGAGATAAT
>JACJUM010002929.1:5315573-5458424 GCA_020976665.1 Heortia vitessoides
TTCATTATGTTAATAGCCATTAATTACATATGTTTGTAGATGTAAATAATAAAATTGTTTCAGTGTATGCACATCTATAAAATGCCTCGAAAATCAAATGTGAAGAAACCTGGGGTGCGGAGTTATGGCATCTTATTAAATTATTCTTTAGAGAAGCTAGAAGAAGCATTACAAATGATTAAATCTGGGGCTTTAACACAAAGGCAAGCAGCTAAGCGTTACACAATTCCAAGGTCTACTCTTAATAACAAATTGAGCATGAAGCACATTAAAGGTGTTGGACGACCAATATGTCTAACAATGGAAGAGGAAATCATGTTTCGGGATCAGACTAGTTGGTTCCAAAAATGTTAAAGGGAAAAAGAAGAAAACAGAACAAAAAAATGATACAGCTGTAGTCCCAAAAAATATGAATATTGGTGATAAAAGCCTTTTCTGATATAGATCCAATGTGCAATAATAATTCTAACACCAATGTTGCTGTGCCAGAAACTGTTGCAAGTAATGATGACATGGGCAAAGAAAACTATTGTAATACAATAAATGTGCTACATATGGGACTAGAAGACCCACGGGCTACTAGCCCTGAATCAGAAACGAAAGAAGTTCCAATTATTTCTTATCAACTGAACGACCTCAATAAACAACCAAAGAAGCAGTGGCAAATTTGGTTGGTTATGAAGATATTACTGGTGAATTTTTGATTCATGCAGATGAAGGAAAACTTGTGTAAATAAATGCACAAGAAGAAGTGCTTGAGGAAAACAAATATTGTGTGTTTAAGGATGAAGGGACATTGTTTCCTGGACTAATAAGAAAAATTAGTGAAACATCTACGGTGCGTGTAAGCTGTCTCATTAAAAACTTGGACGGAGGATGGATCTGGCCAGATAAACTAGACCTAACTACAATCACTGACCTTTCAATGATTGTTAAAGTGCTGAGAGATGAAAAGATTTCTAAAAGGGGCAAAATCATCTACATTGACGATGATTTCTTATCCATGGAGTGGGGAGAATAGATGTAAGGAAATGAAGCCCATGTTCTTTTTTATGTTCCAATTATAATTTTTGATTAAGTATACATACATATGCTTATGTGAAATTGTGTTCAAGTCATGAAGACTGCAATAACACTGGGATAAAGTCTAAGAATATTTTGATCTCTGTATTAGTCATTACCTTAAGCACAGCAAGTTATATATGTATTTTAAGCTGAAAAAATATATATTTTTATAACATTCAAACAGTAGTTTTATTTAAAAAAACATGTAAAAAGCATTTTATATCTTGAATCTTGATCCTATAATCCATATGCCTTCAACTTGTTGATGACTTTTGGGACATTATTTTTATTTTTATTTGTCAATTTATTGTTTACTAAGAGTAAGAATTTAATTATTGTTCACTTAAACATAGATAATGTTGCCCTGTGCTCTAAAATATGCATAAAACACGAATTTTCGCAACAATATTTATGATGTCTCAAAGTTATCCCAAACTCAATGTAACTTTGGACCACCTACAAATCATCGAATATCATAGACTTGTCCACTTATTTTTTAATTTTTTTTATTGGTGCCATAACCACAGACTATCCAGATCACAGAGCAACCTGGTCTTTTAACCGAAATATTAAAACCCTAAAAGCAGTGACTGAAAATATTCAAAAAGTGGTCCAAAGTTACCCGATTTGACTGTATATAAAGTTAAAATATATATTTTTGAACATGCTAATAATAATAATAAAAATCTTATTTTTTATTATTTTGACGTTTATACAACTTTTTATATAATCAGTATAAATAAGTAAAGTTTGGGGTTATTGTATTGACCACATTCTCAACATAGTACGTGCTCATAAATTATCCGCATGTGCGTTGATCAAGAAGTTGGGAAGAGCATGACGGATCGTTAGTTTGTCTTGGTGCTACATCTCTATAGTATACCATACTGTTTCTATTGTCTATGGTTCTTTTTCACGACTGTTTTGGATAGTTTACCTACCTTGCTTATTCCGCCGAATTTTCAGAGTTAAAGTGGAATTATGTGTTTGATTTATCGACTTTCATAAATTACAACTCGTGATGATGTATTGTAATAATCTTTAAATCTACCTGTGCTAAAGGAAGCTGTTAAACGCTTGTTCAGCCATTTACATGAATGGTGAGTACAAAAAATTGGTACCTCTTGTTTTTTTTAGTTTTTTGTATATGACTGGTCTTTACCTAATGAGAATAAGACAGAGGAATCAATTGATAACAGCCGTATTCGATTTTTATCAAATTTATGTTATGAGAGTGAATCAAATTATGCATACATGCCGTAGCTATATGCTGCAGTCCATATATTATACACCTATTTGCCGCTATTTTGTATGCTGTATTTGTGTATAGCAGTATAACCCGACCGAGTTTGATATCCTAAAGTCCGACGTTCCTTTTCATCCGATTAAGTTTTGCAATTTATTATTTATACTATTTACCTCCTCTGTTTCTTATCTAAGTGGAAATATGCTATATGAATATAATTCTAACAACATCTTTTATTACTTTTTTTTTTCATTGTATGGGACTTGATTTAATTAATCTTGTTTACACAGAGAAAAACAACTGAACGATTCTTGTAAAGAGAAACGCATTTACTCTATGGTATTTTTTGATATCCTCATTTTGGCGTTAGCGCGTATTCGTTTCATTTTATTTACGGAAATTGAATTAAATTCTTCAATATTTTACATAATTGAAGCTGACTTAAGTTTAAGTGTTGTGCTTGCAATACCTACGTTTGATATTAATAATCGCCTAAACGTGAAATGGCGGACGAAGTGCCTATTTGTGATGTACTATGTGAGGCGATGGAATATTTATCAAAACTGGGGTCAAATTTAAGGGCCCGGTCTGAGAGTTTAAAGGAGAAAAGAATACGCAAAGATAAGCTCAAAAATACTCATGCTGTGCAAAAGGCCGCTGATAAAGTGCTCCTTATTTGCGAGTTATCAAAAAAATCGTTGGAAAACGTAGAATGCGGTGTAAAAAAGGTGCTGTCCCTCGTGCAAGATAGTCTGCAAAATAAGAGTGGTACATCAGATACATCAAGCTCTGCGAAAACAAAGGTAGAAAAAGAAAGCTACCAATACTTTAAATATCGATCCCATAAATTACGAATATCCAAAAAGGTTCCGATAAAACACTATATGTCGGCTAAAATTTTGGCGCGCTCTATGCCGGTAACTATGCAAGAAAAATACCCTGTATATTATAACTGTAAATTATATAGAAAAAGGAAGCGGGATGAAAACTGTGTCATACAAGAGGAATCTACTGAAAAATTTGCAATATCAGATGAGAAGATTAAACAAAAAGATAATACAGACGTCTTTAGTGAGAAAATTGATGACCCTCAGCCTACTTTAGAATCGGAATTCCAGGCACAAACTATAGACCCTGTTATGGATGTTGATAATGATACCAAAGGCCAAGATCAATGTGAAAAGAGAAAAATGTCTGTAGATTCTAATAAATCTAAGACTGATATAGTGGAAATGAAATCCGAAATTAAACAGGTACATGGTTCTCATTCTGTTAAAAATTTAAGGAAAGATGATGAAAAATCTTTTGAGACAGCTCAGCAGGGCCAAATAGATACGGTAAATCGTAAGATCAAAACCAAAAGAAGTCCCAAGAAATTTAAACATATTCGGATCATTGATGATGACAGTTCGGAAAATAGTGATCAACCAGTTGTAAGTGTGAAACAGAATGAAGCAGATGAGGTTGATGAAGTGGTTGAAGATGATGATTCACTACAAATTCATAGGTCAAAAAAAATGAAATTAAGTAGTCTTGATGGTGAACAGGAACAACATGATATTAATTCAATAAATATTAATCAAACTGATGCTACAGAACAGTTGAGTGAAGCAGAATCCTCAAGACCTAAGATAAAGTGTGTCAGTATTAATAAATTGCTTAAACCTGATGTTTTACAAAAAAATAAAGAGAAATTGTCTTGTACAAATTCAAAACAAAGTAATAAGTCGGAAATTTTCAAGAAGGGCACTGATAATCTTAAAGAAAACCATAAAAGTAAGAAAAAAAAACAAATTTCAGATTATGATGATAAGGAATATTGGAAAGAAAAAAGGAAAGAAGTTGGTGCCTTTAAACCCAAAATATGTGTCATAAATGTCATCAGATTACCGAAATTTTCTGTTTCATTTTTGCAAAATAATAACTTGAAGAAAATAACTCAAAATAAATTAGTGATTTGCGAAATAGTAACTAATAAAGATCAAGAAATTGATGACAGTGTAAATATTGTAGGAAAAGATAGTAATACAAACGCTGAATCTTTGGTTAATAATAATCAATGTGACAATATAACTAAAGTGAAAAGTGCACTTTTGGATGATTCTGATTCAGAAAAATCTGATATTAGGAAAGAAAATTCACCAATGATGTCAAAAATAGCTAAGACAGTAAGAAATGCTCTTTTACATGATTCTGACAATGAAAGTAGAGAATCTGTTAAAGTAACTAAAGAAATATCCAATGATGCCTCTGACAAACATGATGACAAATTAGCAATTGATGATAGGACATATGATAAAAATACTATTACTAGTGTCAATTGTGGTGTTGAAAGAGATGAATCTATGCAAGAGGATATTAGTAGTAACAATTATGGTCAAAAATCTGATTTGACCATAGAGACATTAAAGAAAAATCTACTTCTTGATTCTGATTCAGACAAAAATTCAAACAAAGGCAATGAATTTGAAAATACAGGCGATGTGCATTTTAATAATGATGAGAAATCCAAGGTACAGGACACAGAGTCTATCAAGAATAGATTATTGTATGAAACTGATTCAGATAAAGAGGATTTAAATTTTTCACTTCCTGAGAAAAGTTTGGTTGATAATAATTTGGAAAAAGAGCATAATTCAGGGCTTGATAACGACAACAATAAAACTGTACTAGAAGTGGAAGGGAAAGATAAAGAAGCTGTAGATAATGAAGATGAGAAAAAATCTTCAGAAAATGGAATAAAATCTCCTCTTTTGAAGAAAAAGAAATTTAAAAATAGAATTACAAAATCAAAAAGGAAAAATATTATGGAAAGTATGCATGCAAAAAAAATGTTGTTGACATACTCTTCAAGCTCAGATACTGAAGATGAACAGTTAAGAAATGTATTTAAAGACATTAAAAATTCATTACTTAAGGGAGTCTCATCAGAGGATGAGAAGCAGGCTAATGACCAAGGTGAGAAATCTTGCAGCAGTTCTGGATCTGAATTAGATATATTAAATAGGGTTAAAAAGAATAAACAAGACAGTAAAACAAAAACTGAGGCAGCTGAGGAAGAAAGTATACATTCACAAAGTGAATACTCAAAAAAAAAATCCAGTAATGATGGCACTGATGAAGAATCCGATTGCAGTAGTAAAAAGGTTAGGGTATAAGTAAAACTTTGATGATTTCTAATAAAATAAACTCTGATTGTTATAATGAGTTCATTTATCTGTAAAGAATTATTAAAGAATTGGTTAATGTCTCAAGCCAAAGTTTATTTTGCTCTATAAGAGAAATATTGTTTATTGAAAATTCATAATACTTTCCTAGATTTACTATGATCTACTTAGCCTACACAGATACCCAAGTATTGTAAATAAACCTTTTATGCAATTATATGTGCAAGTTATCTGAATGGTGTTTTTATTTATTGGTTTCGAGTTATTGATTGGCATCTATCCAAGAAAATACTAGAATGGGGTAATTTGATACATGTTTATAATACTTAATATTTTTGAATGTGGTCTCATAATAAAAAATGTCAACCCTTGCAGAAGGGGCGGTCTAGAGCCCAACCAGGTGGTAGCAGTCAAAATTCAAACAGCCAAGATGCTATTGACAAAGATATTGATGGGTAAATATATACACTACAATGTAAAAACGTGCTTTAATCTAAAATCTCATCAATAATTTTTTTTAAATTAGTAATAAATTTATCTGCGTCTCCAGTTGTGTTTCACTTTGTTAAGGGGATTGAGTTCTAGTGCTACAAAGTACTGAGATAATCATCAAATTTTATACTACTTATAGTTTATGATACAAAACTTCTAGGCTGACAAATCTCAACAACCTAACCAAAAGTCGTCGACGGCGTGACTCTACTTCTGCAGACGAAACTGACAAAAGTTCCCTCAGACTAAACAAAAAAGTGTCGAAAGCACCCCTGATCAGCGAAGTTAATATGCTGAAAGCGAACAGCAGCTCTGAAGCTGGGTCGGTGTCAGGGGTTGAAAGTGATGCAGGCGAAGGTATGCACAATACACATCGAAAGGTTTTATATCATATATAGATATAACGAAGAACCTATACTAGAACCTAACCTAGTAATCCTGAATATCTACGTCGTACAATCTAAACCCAAGTCAAAATCCCGTGCTCCATCTTGGTTTTGATAAACCATCCTGGAAACCAAACATAGTTTTGCTAATATCTATACTAATGTCTTAAATATGTAAGTGTGTCTGTCTGCAACCTCATCATAACTAATCGAATCTAATTTGTTATGAAAATGACTTGGAACCCTAGGGAAGGACGTAGGCTAAGTTTAAACGACCCCGCAAAACTAACCTGCTTTAATAAAATAAGACTCCTAATTTTCTCTGAAACCACACATTATATCAGGTGAACACAAATTACAAATATGGTTTCAATTTTAAATCAGATTTTTTTAGTACGAATTTCATTATCCCGAAAATGTTTTACCATTTTTAATTTTACCGAAAACACGATTGACATATAGCTGTAGCTGAGTAATGAATATATTATAAAAATGCAGCAATTTTCTGTCACGGCTCTAACTCAGCGAGGCTCTGCGAGTTTACCGTCGCGGGTGGTTTACGTTCACAATCTGCTCTTTAACTAGTGGGCCGCCTTGCGCCTCCACGCCTACTAGGGCTTGAATTACACTTAAGGGTAGGGCAAACAACACTACCTGGAGTCAGTTTTGCAGTGATTCGCAAAAAAACGTTCGTAAGTAATTTAGGTTACCAACACTCGCGTAGGCAGTGTCAGTGTCCATTCTGTAGTATTTTATATATGAGTCATTCTAAGTTAAGTGGTGGTACCTAATTCGTTGTATGAAGTGGCGGCACGGGATTATTTTTATATTTTTAATTAAGTATACATTATATTTTATGAAAACTGTTAGTTGAAAACGTTTACAAAGTGGCCATTGACTGGCCTGTTGGTTTTATCTCGTTTTATAACTGACCAGGGGAAATACACAGTACAGGGAAGGACACTTTATGAACAGGGAAGAGACAAATCAGACCTTTCATTTCTTCAGCAGTCTTCTTTGTTTATAAAATTAAATGTTTCCTAAGCGTTTCCTAAGTTTTCTTTAAAAAATCTCTTTTGAATAATAAAATAAACATGAAAAGGTTCTTATTTTTCTTGTCTGTCAAAACAAACCTATATATAACTTTAGTATCAGTAGTTAATAATTCAATTAAAAGAAACAAAAACTTAATAACAGTAATGAACTCTGCTTGTGCTTAAACTATAAAAACATTTTAAAGGTAACTAAACAATACTTTTTTTTAATCCTCGCTCAAAGACATCAACGGATTTATTCAAAGCGTAATAAATACGCTGCCCTCTCATTTTTAAGTTAGGGGCAAGTAGTTCTTTTATGCCCTAATCCCGGATGATAAAAGAAATGTCGTCATTAATTTTGAAGTTCTTTCAAGTTTAATCACAGATTTTATAAAATACAACTTGAACTTCATCATTTTCTTCAAAACACATCACACATCCCGTGCACATTGCAACACTACGATATTCTGTTTTTCTATCTTAAAGTTTAACCAGCACAAAGTCCCCACTATAAAATGATTTTTTTCCAGATGTTGAGGGCTTTGAATCTTATTTGTAAAGTTTGGTTATATTGCTTGTGGTAGGTACAGAAAGTTGTATTTCTTGAGGCTTCTTCGTACGTTCTTGACATTTGATTAGTGGCTCATCGTCTGAGTCACTAGCTTCATATATAACACCAACATGTAGACGAGCTTAGCAAACTTGATTTAGAAGGTTCACGTGATAGAGACAGATATTATCTTAGCGTTGTATAGTGACTTTAGTGTTTAATCTCTTGATGTGTCTAACATACATGCAAGTGTTACGATTGTCAAAGCGTGGTTGGACGACCCAAAATGGTCGGAGGTTGCAAAACATTGGGTAGGATATATTTATGTGTATCTTTTCCACAAAACGTTCCAGTTACATTCCAGTTCGTTGAGTTTGTCAAGTTCAGTGGTAGAAGACGACGAGGCAGGTCCTTATAGTGGAGACGTATTTAGTGATGAAACAATGACTGAATCACATTTGATTAGTCAATGAGAATTAAGCGACCATAAGGCACTTGTCCGCTTTAATGACATTGACGCAGTTGTCTTTTTGAAAGAAACTTGAATAATTGTACTAATTGGTTTTTGCTTTACAAGCGCGTTTCCAAAATTTCAACGATTTCCCGCTTCTCCATCTGCTCTATATGATTGTACGCACAGCGTGTATTAGCTTGTTTTCCTTTATCGCCTATGAAGTAAATTTGTAAAAATCTAGAAATCGGCATCAGGCATTGGAAGCAATGAACCTATTTGGTGGTACTCTTGATCTTGAATCTTGCAAGAAGCAAGAATTAACGACGGATTTTACGGAAAAATAACCTTGATTGAGATGCGTGTCCGGCTAATAGCGTTTTCAAAGGTTCTGGTAGCGGACTTGGTGATGGCAGAGAAATTTTTCCATATGTGCAACATAAACTGGCCGATTCACCTTTGTATTTGAAAGCATCACAATATTGATTCATTGTCCATACTACCAATCATAATTAGCGAATGTGATAAATAGTCTATTTCAGGATCATATTCAAACGCAAGACGATTGACGTTCTCTTACGTTGACATTGATTGCCACGTGTTCTTCTACTGTTCGATTTTATCGACGGTCACGGACCAATTGCGTATTATACGTCGTCCAATATTTTTGCTCTTCCGTAGACGTGGCATTTATTTTTAAATACAATATTACGAAAAATAAACAACAGCTACTATTGGTAACTTCTGTAAGTGAATATTTAGAGAGGTGGACACATTTCAAATAAAAATTATGTCTACATTTTATTCCTGAAATCAAAAAATTAAATTTGTAGGTTAGGATTACTGTGAAGGTTTGATAAATGTAGGGAAAAAACATGTAAAATCGTAACAAATTTCACAGTAAAAATAGTTTCAAGTAATGTATGTCAGAAGAAAATAATAAAAAATAAAAGTAATAATATATATATACATATATATATATATATATATATATATTATTACTTTTATATATACATATATATAGGATTATTATATAGGAAGCATTTGGCATCAACATTAACGGCGACTACATCACTCACCTTCGATTTGCCGACGATATTGTGGTCATGGCAGAATCGATGGAAGATTTAGGCATGAAGCTCGAATATCAATCGAGTTTCTCAACAGGTGGGTCTCAGAATAAACATGGAGAAGACTAAAGTAATGTATAAAGCCCATGTACCCACCCTAGTTTTAGTTGAGAGCTCGCTTCTTAAAGATGTTGACTCGTATGTATACCTAAGACATAAGTATAGTCCAATTAGGTAACTCCAACTTGAAAGAAACAAGAAAGAAGTCAATCGCCGAATCCAACGTGGCTGGGCAGCGTTCGGAAAACTGGGAAACAGCTTCTCGTCCGACATACCTCAGTGTCTCGAGTCGTAAGTTTTCGATCAGTGTATGTTACCAGCGATGACCTATAGCAGTGAAACGTGGTCTCTTATCATTGGCCTTCTAAGCCAACTTAAAAAAAGGGCTCGGAGGAATGAGGACATTCGTATCATAACCAAAGTTACAGACATTGCCCGGTGGATAAGTAAGTTGAACTGGCAGTGGGCAGGGTATTTGGTACGCAGAACCGATGGCCGATGGAGTCGTAAGGTTCTAGAATGGAGACCACGTACCGGTAAGCGCAGAGTAGGGCGTCCACCCGCAATATGGACAGACGATCTGACTAAAAAAATTTTTATATTTGATAATTGTTGATTTTGTGTTTACTTTGTTTCGAAAGTACGCTTAATTTACAGATTTGCCGCCAGTTTCTATAAGTGACCTTAATGGTTCTGGTGTTGATCACCTTGCAAAAGATGACTTACTAGACGAGAGCGACGCATCTTCATCACACAATGAGGTTCTTATTTATAAATTGATTTTGAAAGATATCGTATAGCGTGTTTGTTAATTAACAAGACCTATTTTTCAGGAATCTAAGAATGAATCGGGCGATAGCAAGTGAGTATATTAATTATTAGGTTAATTCAAGCTTGCAAGTAAAATGCTTAAGCTGAATTTATAGATAAACAAACAGTTGGGCATTACAGACATTTGAGTGGCAGGATTAACGAATACTTAGTGTTATATAGCCTAGTTATATATTAAATAAGCCACCTAAAAATAACAAAAACATTGCGTGAGATGCTTTTTATATCTAGTAGAAGTTAATGTCAAAATAAAAAAGATGGAGATAAAGTAAGGTGACGTCACCACCGAAACGCATTGCGTGCGAGTAAAGTTGCGAAATGTTTACATCTTAAAAACATGCTGATTGCTATTTTATCTATACCATACGAATAACACGAACTTCGCAGTCCAAAATCGAAGCGTCGCAAAGCCATCGCGATATCATCGGATTCCGAAGCGGGTTCATCCCGGAAAAAAAACCTGGCAGTGAAAGTGAGCGACTTTGAAGACTCAGAGGATGAGAGCTCCGAGCCCATGAAACGCGGGAAGCGGAAGAAGGCCACCGATAGCGACGCCTCAATCGGCTCGTCTTCTACTGACGGGTGAGAACCGACGTTTCATGGTAGGGGAGACCGGGTACAAAAGTAACACTTTGTACTTTTACTTGTGTTTACAATGTGTTTTGTATGAATTACAGAAATTTTAAAAAAATCGTTCCTTGTTACTTTCGACCACGTAGGTAGGTCGAAAGTAACACGTTGTGGGTCGAAAGTAACAAGACTAAGGGATAATTAATACAATTTATACATGGTAAATCAACAAATTATTTATTTAAATTCTTTATGCTAATAACATAAATTAACTTTCGTATTTTAAATGTTCAAAAACTATAAATGTTAAGATAATAACAAATCAATAAAATTCTTAGTTTAAGTTTTTAATTGTCTTGTAGTATTGTCTATTAGAGTCCGGTATATTTTGAACATCCGATGGTTGGTCATCATTATTGTTTGATTTGTTTGACAAATCATTGCTATCTTTATGATGAACAGTTTGGTCAATTGATGTTGGAAGATCACCAACTGGAGTACTTGGACCAACTTGAACGGATGACGTTGCGTCAGAATTAGTCAACAAATCATTTGGTGCAATTTGTCTGTTGACTTGTAACGGCCGGTCAGTCACAGACGATGGCGCGTAGTCAATAGCAGTAAATATATTCCTATTAAATGGACTTATACCATTACAACTAAATCCAGCAATTGCATTTCTATCAGTTACAGACAGAGGAAATGCTTCTCTAACAATCCCAGGAATGTAATGAATGGTCATCGTTTGACCAGGATGATTTCGCATCCAGTTGTCTGTAGCGGTGTTTATCATTTTCTTAAATGGCTCAAATACAGCTCTATCCAAAGGCTGAAGTTTGTGTGTGCAATGGGGTGGAAACGACAGCAGCACTATTCCATTTTCTTTACAAAAATCTAGAGCTTCGATAGATATATGCGATGAATGGTTGTCGAGTAGTAACAAGCATTTTTGATCAACTGTGGGCTTGACTTGTCTTTTAAAATGATGTAGAAACATTAAAAATTCAGTTTCCTGCATCCATCCACTAGAATTGCCAGCTCCAGCACATCCAACAGGACCCTCACGTATCATGTGGTCTTGGAATCGTTTTAGTGGGAATACGAAAAAAGGCGGGATGTGACCGCCTTGAGCATTGATGGCAACAGCAACAGTTACTAATCTTCCTCGCTCTGCCGATGTTACTGCACCTACTTGTTTAATTCCTTTTTTTTGCTACAATTTTGCTAGGTTTTTGGACAGTGGTCACCCCGGTCTCATCCATGTTCCAGATATCTTTTGGCTCAAATTGGTACCTATCCATTACATCAGCAAGGTTATCAAAAAATTTACTCACATTATGCTCGTTGAAACTTGTTGCCCGCGACAGACTTGTTGCTTGAGGACATCTTAAAGACAGGCTCGGGTGCCGTTTTAAAAAACCAGTCAACCATTCCTTACCAGCCATTTGAGTATCGTGCCACTTTGTAGGAAATAGTTTTTCATTTTTAAGCGCTAACTCGTATGCCAGTTTACGTACTTCAGTTGGGGATAACCCAAAATAAACTGCAGAGCATTCGCTTAAATAGTCGCGTAGATTAATTTCTTCGTTGTTGGTAAAAACACGGTTGACGCAACGGTAGCCCACAACTGCGGTAGTATTTCCTGCTTTTAATTTTTTTATAAATCTGCATAATGTTACATGGCAAACATTATATTTTTTTGCCAGGCCTCTAATTGTTGCAGCATCTTTAAAATGCTCTTCAGCCGCTTTTTATACACTTCCGTGTCGGTAGTTCCTCGTTCAGTTGTTCTTATGCGTTGTCGAGGCATTCTGTTAAAAAAAATATGAAATATGAAATATATGATAAATAATTAAATCACCACGAGGACAAAAGTAATATGTTACTTTTGTACCCATAGGGTTATGTTACTTTTGTACCCATTCCACATTTTTGTCAAAACGTGCAACATAACCTTAAATGGGAACGTACTACCTAAAAATGAATTTACGCAATGTACAATCACTTTAATACAGTATAGACATGCAAACATTCAGATTACTATCAGGCTTTTAAGACTATCAAAACATTGAATAAGAAAACGTAAAAAAACTTTTGGTTTGTAAATTCACGTAGCGTTCTGTCACACAGCCAAACAGCGCGTGGCGTACGCGGCGACTAAATGCAATTGAGGGGGGCGCTAACAGCTATCGCCTGACAGCAGCAAAGCGGTGTTCGCCTATTGGATAAATCTAGAGAGCATTTCTTACTTTCGACCCGCCGTTACTTTTGTACCCGGTCTCCCCTATATGGACTTCATGGTGGTAGGGGGATTGCGTTGAAGTCATTGTTTCCCGCTTCCGAGGGGTTTTGTGATTAGTTGTCCAGTCGGTAGATTATTAACCTGGACCACTAAAATTCCTATAAATTTTTTGGTGATGAATTAAAAATTAAAAAAAACCTTAATTATACGTAGGTACCGACAGAGTATAATAGTGCCTCCCTCTATACCAGGTGTCGTATGAGGTGACTAAAGTACCGGAACCGGCAGATGGCGGTATATCCATCCAAAACAGCATAGCTCAAATACTAGAGGGTGGGGATGGACAGCAGCTTCCTCGTTGCGAAGTTGTGTTCTGCAATTGCCACCACGCCTACCCAGCGCGGCAAATAGGGGTAAAAGATCCCCCTATCTTGGAAAGGTCTATGTCGAACAGTGGACGTATTTATGGCTGAAATGATGATGATGATACAATTTATTCGTGTCACCTAATTTATTGAAAGTGTTTTGTAACATATCATGGCAGGAATATATAAGCGATTTTTACTATGTTCTGCTTTCATAAACTAAATACCATTTTTTATTTAACGTTCACTTAAACATACAAAAATGTTGATTCACTTCCAACACAAACTTAACCATACTCATTGCAAAGGTAGCTTCTTATAAAACCAGTATGCATTTTAAATATAGAAAAAAGAAACGGCGGCGAATCAAGCAGATAAATGACAGTGACGCCTCGGGCTCCGACACGGAGAATGAAGGCAGAAATAAGCATGGAAGAAAGAACATTCGTAAGGTAACAAATACTTAGGTAAAAAGTCATTTAACTTCCTTTTATTTACCCGACTAAGACTACTTGTTGTCTGGGCTAAAGTTAACAATTGATAATATTGTTCATGCATGTAGGTGATGAGCAAAAACCAATTAGAGGAAGCAACGAAAAAAGCCGCTCGAGAAGAAAAAGAAAGGATTGCACGAATTACCGAAAGACAGAAATTGGTAAGTTACATCTCACAGACAATATATGACAATAATGATACTTTTTTTTTTATAGAATATAGAGCTTGTTATTGGTAAGAAATAGTCTTGAAAGATATTAAATATACTAATTTTCGTTAACCTTTGAACTACAAAAGCTATAACTTATTTTGATAGTTCTTTTCTAAACTTGAATAAAAAATCATTGAGTATTCATGTAGCATCGAACCATGAACGCTTTTTCTTAATAACTAAAAAATCTATAGTGAAATTTAACAGTAATATAATTGTTATTTCGTACTACAAACGTACACTCCTAATTCTATTTGTCAACAATTATCATTGTATTTTCAACAGTATAATAACTTGGAGTTCGATGAATCGGGCAAGCCCGATGAAGTAGTTTTAGAGAAAGTAGTCCTCGACTTCGAACCCGAGACGAAGGAACCCTTGATACAGGTGGACAGAGGTCTCGTCAAGAAACTTAAACCACATCAGGTAAAATATTTTAAAAATAATATTTAATTTAAAAAATTGTGCCTTTCTTTCGTTTGCGTAAAGTTTATTTGTTGATACATCTAAGCTTGAATTTGTCTACGATGTTAAAAGCTTTAATATCTTAATTCAAAATTATTTGTTGCGTAAATTACTCCATACCTATGTAGAACAAATACATTAATCTGCCTGTAATTTTACTGTCAAAATTAGTCAAGCCATTTTGGTGATAAGCTGAAACTAGTAGCAAAATTATCTTTGTTAAATTAAATTTTTAAATTAATATTTTTTTTTTAATTTTAATAAATGTAGGATTCACTTGTGTTTGATACCAGCTTTAACCTATAAATATTAATTACACTAGAAATTTCTCGGTCTTCTAGTTCACCGATTGAAATAATAATTTTACTGGCAACTTCGAATCACTTGTTATATGATTATAATTGAAGCTAACATTGCTATTGTCAGGCTAACGGTATCAAATTCATGTGGGACGCGTGCTTCGAAAGTGTGAAGCGAATCAAAAAGGACAGAGGATCTGGTTGTATTTTGGCACACTGCATGGGTCTTGGAAAAACTTTACAGGTATATATTTCTTTATTCTTTTTTTATTTTATATTATATTAACGTAGTAACAGGCGGTGCTGGAAACAATATGAAAAGTCGTCTATACTGAAACCACTCCATACAAATCCCGAATCCTCGGACGATTTTATCCGACACATGGATAATATACGAATTCAACCCGTGGAAGATCTTCTTTTTGCATTATTCGGAATGTTTAACATACATACTCAAAAGTAACAGAAATACAGATTAAAGATCAGCTTTAATCGTGCGGTACACACATATGACGTCTTCATTCGACTTAATCATATTCACTGCAGTTTAGTAGTGTTTGTATAAAATGAAAATGTTTAATATTCTGTTATCGTCTCCCTTTCGTGAAATAGTTCCAAGTACGCATAATTTAAAAAAGACGTATTAACCACCATGGTTGTACCCAAAGACTAATTACAGTTAATTGTTGTTTTCAGGTAGTATCATTAACCCATACGCTTCTGACGCACAATGACCTGACGACAGTGAACCGCGTGCTTGTCGTGTGCCCACTGTCCACGGTCCTCAACTGGGTCAACGAATTCCGCATGTGGCTCAAGCACACAGAGACGGAGTACGATGTGGACGTTTACGAACTATCCAGGTTTGTGCCTCACTCGCCGTTCGTCATTATCACCATCTCAGCCGTAGAATGTCCTCTACTGGATAAAAGCACCACCGTTTAAATCACGAGAATGGAACAGAAATGATATACTGTCAGACAGAATAATTTTTGCTTTATTGTTTAATGCCTGTGAGGAACCAGCAAAATAGAAAAGTGTCCTCTGGATCAGAGCGTAGTTTCGCGACGGAAAAATATTGACCGTCCCCGCACTGTTTAGCTATTAAGTTATGCTTCTGCAAATGTATATACCGCCATCTGTCACCCTACCGGGTACCCCAGAGGTACCCCTCAATCGCTTCTTACGATACCTGGTCTACAGATGCATACAATATAATTATTCACAGAACATCTCATACATACAGAAACCTGACTCCATGGTAAGTCTGTGGATATCAGAGGAATCACAAACATAATATTTTTATACATATTTTCAACACCCAGATACAGGACAAACACAAATATCATCAAATTAATATCTACCCTGGGTGGGCATTAAACCCACGACCTCTGGCGCATGAGATAGGATCACTACCATCTGCTCCATCGGGCCGTCGCCGGCAATTTTTTTATTTGCAGGTAATTGCAAATATTTGCAGCACACTGCACAGTACTGTTTGCAAATATAATATATTTGCATATAGTAATGAATTTATATGCAAATATACGTCAAGATGTATATTTAAATAATATTTTGCTAATAGTATACATTTGTGCGTAGGCACAAGCAGAACTCAGAGCGCGCGTTCCAGCTGCAGCAGTGGTTTGCGCACGGCGGCGTGTGCGTGCTGGGCTACGAGATGTTCCGCAACCTGTCCGCCGACAACCCTAAAAAGTTCAAGAAGAAGATGCTCAAGAGTTTCCAGGAAGCGCTCGTTGATCCCGGTATGAGAATCGCTACTTTACATTTTATTATGCTTATTGCTATATTAACTAAATAAATTAAAAAAATTGCTAAAACTTTTTTACTATTAGTATCGCAAATATATCTAACTGCTAGTGGTGCCCGCGACTTCGACCGCGAGAAATGATGACTTTAAGGAGCCTTCCTAAAAAAAATGGACTATCCAACTTCAGCTTAAAAATACTTCAGATTTATTATATTATATAGGGAAATTAGTATGTATGTATTTTACTCTCACGCAAATATTACTGAAAGCACTTTAATAAAACTTACAATAATACTCATACGTCGGCAGCCAAAGAGTAGATGTCACGGTTGGCAGATATTTATTAATAATAGCTCATTACCGCGACATAACGCGTAGATATTTTCATGTGATTGATATCATTAAAATGTCATCAATATAGTAAAACTAATTCACGTCAACATAAAATTAAAATTTTACATATCATCATCATCATACCAGCCATTAGAAGTCCACTGCTGGACACAGGCCTCCCTAAGAAAGGGTGAATTTTACCCATAATTACCGCGCAGGGCAAACGAGTTAACAATCGCAGAGCGCAGCTTTCGCGACGGGCATGCTGCTTATGGATGCAGGATGGATATACCGCCATCTGTCGGTTCCGGTACCTTAGACGCCTCTTACGAGACTTGGTACAGGGGGAGGTACTATTCTACTCTGCGGGTACCTCACGGCTAAAATTTTAAACATTATTAAGGTAATGTGTTTGCAGGTCCTGACTTGGTGGTATGCGACGAGGGTCACCTGTTAAAGAACGAGAAGACTAGCCTATCTCAGTCCATGAACCGTGTCCGGACGCGTCGTCGCATCGTGCTCACTGGAACACCGCTGCAAAACAACCTTAAAGAATGTTAGTCACCTTTTCTTAATATTTTATATAGAGTTTTCTACTCTCTATTAAATAGAGTATATATAATGTCTAAAGTCAGTGATGCTACCCATCTAGATATCAATTAGAGCGATCCTCTCTGTATTTATTAATTTATAGATTATTACTAAACTGAGAGAAAAATGGACTTGACAGACCGACTGACAAAAAAGTGAGGGTTGAGTATTTCTTATTGACGTGCGGAACCCTAAAATACACCATATGACCAAATATTTAACTGATAAAATTGGAGTATTAGATTTATTTTTATATTATGAAGTCCTACACATTGACCGCAGCCTAAACACTTGTGCCTGACAAAGATATCATTAGCGTGTCGCCAATCTTGTGAACTGAAGATTCTATGTCACTTTGGCGGGCTCAGTGGTGCAAGTAGTAGTGATCCTAACTTATGCGCCAGGGGTCGTGGGTTCGATCCTGGGTTAATGGTCCTTTCAAGATAAATATTTATATAATAAATATTTGCGGTCTTAATATGTCTGGGTGTTAAATACGTTTTTAAGTATTATATTTGTTGTTCCTGTGTTGACTGATGTACCACACTAGTTCACGTCCGATCTCGTAGACCGCGTCACGTCTTAGACGACCCTCCCGACAAAATAACCGCGAAACTCGCAGCCCTTTCTCGCCCTCTCACTGGCACAACTTAACCACTAACACTCCACATGCACTCGTACAACAGAGCAGTACACCGCGTTCGCCGGCGAACGCGTGAAGTCCCTGCCCCTACGAGCGATAACCGACAGCTCTAGGGCTGTCGGGCTCAATCTGTCCGTCCTCTTTTGCTTTAATTCATTCATAGTAAATTCAACCCCAACGACGCCGACCGAGCCTAGGTCGAGCCTCTAGAGGCGCCCTCGGTCACGCCGTCGGTCCCGCTCAAATCTCGCGAGCCATTGCGGGCGCGACAGCGCTAAACGCGCGGTCGCGGCCGCGGGGCACGCAGGATTATTACGGGCATCGGTCCTCTCATCTATGAGAGGCCCCGCCCTCTTTTTCGGTGGCGCTGGAATTGACGTCTGAGTAGTCCAGCACTAGGTTCGTCCGAAAAAAAAAAACCACACTAGTGCTTTGAGCGACATCAGTGTCTGGTCAACGTCAGAGATATTGAGTGTATATATTATCATTAAAGATGTAATATATTTAATATTAACTTGAATTGAGTTCTACCTTTACGTGTTTGACTAATTGTATCTTAGAGTTAAATAAAGCACTCTAAATGTCCTACTAATATCCCAGAGATGGCCCGGCACTAACGGATCGCTCCCCCCGCAGACTACTGCATGGTGCAGTTCGTGAAGCCGAACCTTCTGGGCAAATACAACGAGTACCTGAATCGGTTCGTGAACCCCATCACCAACGGGCAGTACACGGACTCCACGGAGCACGACATCCGCATCATGAAGCGCCGCTCGCACGTGCTGCACAAGATGCTGGACGGCGCCGTCCAGGTCTGTGGTACTTAGGTCTACAGCCTATGTCCGCAACTATGTATACTAACTATATAAGCTATAGAACTATAAGAGAAAAGATTTGTTATTCGTTGTTTACGAATAGGCTTAAAAACTACCGCACTGCTGATTTTTCACTAACTCAAAGCTGTATTCTTCTAAAGTAAGATAGGCTAGATTCTATTCACAAAAAATATAAATCCTACCTAAAACAAATACGTATACGAAATTCGAAATTTGTAACAAATAAAACCAAAAAAGTATCGGATCAATTTCCAAAACTCAAGCAAGCTATATTAGCGAGTGATATGAGCTATATTTTATACCCATTTTTTTACGGCTTAGGAAACTACGTGGGTGAAACTTGGGAGCGCTGCTACTAATCAATTCACAAGTCTGCAAAAAAAAAGTTGAGAGCTGTCTTTTATAATTCTTATGTTTTGGGTGTGCTGAATTTGAAAATAACTTTTATTTTGTCCTAGCACGTCACGTTTTCTGGCAATGTAGGTGTCTATGCGAAACAAGTTATTATCTTAAGATGAACATATATATTTTTTTAAATCAAGTAATTTTTCAAAAACTTATTTTCTCATCTTAAATACATTAATTAGTGAGCATTAAACACATTTCTTTTTCCCAGTGAGACTCCTTTTGGTACATTTTCGCTTGTGGAAAGCATCTGGAAGCATCTTTGAAGCATCCAACAGTAGTCTGCCATCATTGAGACACTCCATCTACCCTGGTATCTTTTTTCCATCTCCTTAATATCTTGGTGAAATCGTACACCTTGCTCTTCACTCACGTCTCCTAAATTTTCTGGAAAATAGTCGAGATGGTGATGAAGAAAATGTATTTTTAAACTCATTAAGCAACCTAAAGCTTGAAATGCTTTTAACATTCTTTTGACGATTTGTTTGTAGTTAGGGTCTTTTTTATTGCCTAAAAATTTTGTTGTGACTTCCTTAAAGGCAATCCACCCTTCTTTTTGAGGATCCGTCTTGGTTGTGACGAATAGTGGATCAGACATAAGCCGTCTAATATCTGGGCCAACGAAAACACCTTCCTTCAACTTTGCCTCCGAGAGGCCAGGAAACTTTGATATTAAGTATTTGAAGCAATTTCCATCTCTTGGAAGTGACTTTACAAATTGCTTCATCAATCCCAGCTTTATGTGAAGCGGTGGTAAAAGAACTTTATGAGGAGGTACCAAAGTTTCATGCAGCACATTCTTTTCGCCAACTTTAAGCTCCCTCGGAGGCCAACACTTTTTGGTCCAGTGATTTGTTCGGTCTCCACTATCCCATAGACACAAAAAGCAAGGGAATTTGGTAAACCCAGATTGCTGTCCGAGCGCCATGCCCAAGATTTTGAAATCACCGCACACTTGCCAACCGTGGTCTTTATATTTTAATTTACAAAGAATCAATTCCAAGTTCTTGTATGTTTCTTTTAGGTGTACGGAATGGCCGACAGGAATGGAAGCATAGAGCAGTAATCAAAATAAAATTATACCTATCTTTATACTACAAGATAATCCCTTTTAAGCCCAAAAAATCCATTTTTTGGAATAAAATTTTGCGTTTTGTAAAAACATCTTATGTTCTGGATTTTTTTGAGTATTTTTTTTGTTTTCAGAACACCTAAATACATAGAAATCAGTTGGAAATATCCAGACAGCATTTTTGTTGTAGACCTGTGTTATTTGTCCATAACATAGTATGTACTGTGTAAGTACTAGCTATATTGTAATGCCAAGCGTTAATATAGGTCAACAACTTGTAAAATAAAAATAAACATTGAATGTCTAATGACACTAGACTCGAGACTAGACATTATTTTATGACACTAGATATTACTTCATTACTATATGACACTTGACATTACTTCACAACAGAAGGCCTACTCGACCATTTATCTACTACAGTATGCTATTTGACTTTTCTAATTATTTTGTTTGGTTTGCAGAGAAGAGACTACGGCGTGCTGGCGCCGTTCTTGCCACCGAAGCACGAGTATGTGCTGTTCATCACGCTCACCGACGTGCAGGTCAAGCTGTACCAGTTCTACCTAGACAATTATTCTAGAAGGTAATTTTCTGTTACACTAGGAGATGTGTGTGACTTTTACTACGAACATATCTTTCATATCTTTGTTAAATTATAGTCTGATGTTGTTCTTATATAAGAGCCATATTACTTTTTATTAAAATTATTATTTTGCAGTTATTCCAAATATCCTTACAAAGATTTTAACAGTATTCCTAACTCATTATATTATTGGGATAAATACAATATTAAATTAATTTTTTGATGGAGCAAGCATAGGTTATTTACATTGTTTTGCTTTTATTTTTCGTTTTTCTATTTTAATTTGTCTATATATTATATCGAGTGCTGTGTTTTAAAAGGCTTCTTATTAAATCTTATAATTATACGTATAAGATTTAATAAGAAGCCTTTTAATATATATGATTTAATAAGAAGCCTTTATACCTTTTTAGAAATGACTACAATATATTACGGTAAAAAAAATGTTATACACACATGCATGCACTCATACACACACAATTGGTACTTACATTATAATTAACTTTTGTAATTTTATTTTAATTTTTGGGAATCATTGTTACTTTTAAATGTAACTTGTTTTTACAGTTATAACATATTGGAATAAACACATAATAGCGAAAAAGGCATGTGGGGGATCTTGGAGTCTGGTAATACGGGTCTACAGACCTACATAAGCCCTGGTCTTCCACAAATAATATTTTTGTCTGGTTATTCTCAACGGCCTTTTGAAATTACATTTTGGGTTACATGCTAATACATTTGCTTTTCATTGTTCCAGGCCACTTCCAGGCAAATCATCAGGCTTCCTGTTTCCGGATTTCCAATCTCTACAAAGGATATGGACGCATCCGCTTGTCCTTAAATACAATTCTGAAAGATACGAAATAATGCAGCAGAAAAAGGTATATAAAGAATAATGCAGTATAATATTTCAGATTTATAGTTATGTTGTCTTGATGACTTTTAAAAGTATCTCTTAACAGCAACTAATTATATTGTTTTTTATTACAGAGGGAGAGAGAAGAAGAGGAAGAGTCTGAAGGTTCTTTAGTAGATTTTATAGATGACGAATCCAGCACTGATGTAAGCAGTTTAAAATTATACATTTATTAATGATTTAGTTAAGTTTTGGAGATACAGGTTTTATTGTATACAAATTAATAACGAAAGGGTAATTTTTATATTTTCTATTTGATTTTATTATAATAAATGATGTTTTCATTTATGTTTTTGTAGGAGTCGACTACAGAAGAGTCGTCAGATGACGTGTCGGAGGCGAGCGACGATAGTAGAAAGAAAAGTAAAAAGAAAAAGTCTCAAAAGAAAAATAAGGCAAAAGATTCGAAAGTGTCAACGCGAAGAGGGACAAGAGCTAATCCAGGTTCGGTAACGGGATTATAATCAGCCTTGTTTGTGTCTATGTTTCAAAATGTATGTATAAGGTGAGCGGCTTCGTGTGACTTCACTATTGTTTGACGTCGTAGGCCGCGACATGTATTAGACGATCCGTCCCATAACATGACTTTAACGATTGCCTCCCTTCGCCGTCCTCGCACTGGCAGTCCACAATCACAAACACGTCACGCGCAATCCTTTAGCCTAGCTTAGTCTTCTATTTTGCAAACAACTTAACCGTCTACGACGGCCGAGACAGAGGCGCCGTCAGTACCAGTCGGGGCGCGGGAAGGGTGACCATGCCCACGCCTGCGGTAGCGATAGACTTGTCGACTGAGGAGTCTAAAAAAAAATTACGACTTCACTTCACAATAATGGGCGAGATGGTTCTTCTGTCTCCAAAGACGTATTATTGTATCTCGTCAATTCTATCATCACGCGCAATTATTATTAAGCTACCGATATTATACAGTTAACTTCGTTATAACTTGATTGTATCATTTTACACGTTTGAAAATAAAAAGTGCCTGCATGCTCAAGAAAACGCGACGTTACATAACTTCCCATTCTTATTTTGAACGCTTTCATAAGAAAAAGTTCAAATGATTATGTTTAAAAAACAAATAATATTGACAGCGTAATCCATATCTTATAACTTGCGAACTGCTAATTTATTTTTCGCCCACGTAGAAGTGGTATCCCTGGAGCGGTGTTACTGGGATTTCAGATGCAATGTAAATACATAAGAATTAAGTTTTTTATTTCCCTAATTTATTATTTGACGGGTTCGATGGCGCAGGTGGTAGTGATACTATCTTGTGTGCAAAGGTCGTGGGTTCGATCCCTTAACAGGACAAATATTTATATGATAACATTTGTGATTCTTCTGCTGTCTGATGTCCGCAACACAGCTTTAAGCAACTTATCTCCGAGTCAGGACAATATATGAGAAGTTGTGTAAATTTATTTTTAAGAAACTTTGGAAGACATTAACTCACATTAATCCAGCGGTTAACCGTATAAGTCGTGTACCAACCGTCAAATTTAATTATCAGTTGAATTAGACGAGGACGAGCCGAACAACGACGTGGTAGAAATTAAGGCGGAGAACCCCACCGAGTGGTGGATCAAGCTGGTCACCGACGACGAGCTGGAAGACATGCGTAACTCGCACAAACTTATACTGCTGTTTGATATCCTGCGCCAGTGTGAGGCAATCGGTGATAAGTTGTGAGTACTCTATACATTTTTTCTAATAATAGGAAAGCAGAATACTCCACGCCCCGGCGAGCAGTCTACCTCCATCCGAATAGCAGTCCAGCTCGATCTTGAGTAATTCGTCAGCCCCGATCCGGTCTTTTGTGCCGGTTATAAGCGATTTCGCCTCTTCCTTCGATCGTATTCGCATTGGCAACTGAGTAGCAAAGAAAAAGTAACTTATTTAAATATATTAAGCGGTTCGGCAAATTTCAAACACAAATATCATTAGAAAAAGTTATTTTCTTAACTTTAGCAGTAATTTGTTTCCCCTTCAAGTAAAACCATTAGACAAAAGAACGGCTAGCAACATTTGTCCGTTCTTACTTTTTAGGCTGATGACTCCCATTACTTGTTGGCAAATATCATGGTAATCATTTTTAATATCATGGTAATCATTTTTAATATCATGCTAATAATTTTTCAAAACACAGTTTTATGGCGGTCTTCTAAACTAACAATATAAAGTATACGGTTGATAAAAAAGCCACACCTTCATCGAGTAGCATGTGTATATATAATATATACACACATAAAAAATAAACCAAAACTATGCAAACAAGAATTTGTATGTTTGTGACGTTGTAAAAAACTACTTAACCCAATTTAAAAATTCTTTGACTAATATAAAGGTGCATTATCAGCAAGTAACAAACAATATATTTATCCCTGCTCGCTCAGAAACTAGAACAATGCTGGTAAAACTGCGGGGCATAACTAATCTTTATTGAAATTATAAGACACATTTTGAATGGTATTGCTAGTTCCTAAAATTCCCATCATGTATAAAGAAAAGAGGAGAGGATCCAGAAAATAAAATGCGCTAAAATGTAAATTTTTTTTTCCAGATTGGTGTTCTCCCAATCCCTGTACTCTCTGGATCTCATAGAACATTTCCTCGGTAAAGTTGACGAAGCGACGCAGGAGGGTCGAATCGACGAGAAATTGGGCGGCCATGTTGGTAAGTGACAATTTTATCTAATATATTATAAAAACGAGTAAACGAAATGTCGAACATAAAATTGAAGCTGCTCAAGCTATTTTAATTAATATTTTTCCTGAGCTGACTGTTTTTGAACGTATCGCCATTACTTATATATCATACAGTTCTTCACGTGGAGAAGTATTACAATTGTAATAATAAATACATTATTGTACACCAAACATAAAAATATATTTTTAAAAAAACAGTCATTATAAAGTACAATGGGTGGCCTTATCGCAATTAGCGATTATTTCTTTCAGTCAACGTTTGGATGGAAGAAGTGGAAGAAACTTAAAAGTAGTAAGAGGTGTCAATAATATAGATAGAAAATATATTAAACATACAAAATATAAATAGATTTTATACAAGGAAATATAATTAGATATAACTATAATGATAGAAAGTGATTCTTTACCAACCGTTTAAACACAGGCAGGTACTGCGTGCATCTAATATTAAGCGGGAATGCATTTCACAAACGGACAGCCTGGGCCATTGAGGACTTACTTCTTTGATGACCTTAGAGATTTCTCGTGACTGTCACCAAGGAACAATTTTTAAGATATGAAAGATAGGAAGGGTCGAACAGAATTTTTGTACAGAATATTATAATTGTTTCTGAGAATGTTTGTAAAATATATATACTGCCGTGTGTATAGAATTAAATCATTAAAAAAAACATGTTGCATCAACCACTTACCATATATATCTTGTATAATACTAGCGACGACTCTCGGCGACCTGCCCAATACTTCTATAACTGCCTACCCCAGTCGGCCTCTCACTGTCACATAATGTCGAACACTACACGCGCGTTCTTTTCTTAGAGCACCATTACTTGCTCTCCGGACAAACAAGAACCGCACTTGTATTCTAGGCTTATTTTAAATATTCCCAACGAGCAACGACGGCTATTTAAGACGAAGACCGGCCTCAGAGGCGGCCGTGAGTGATCGCCGTCGGTCCCAATCGGCTCGCAGACACGCGAGAACATGTCTGAGTTGTATAGAATTAGACTCGTCCAAAAAAAGGATAAATTGTTTGTATCTTTAAGCCATTCATACTTATTAATATTGTTATGTGAATACATACATTCATGGCTCATGCACTTATATGTTTTAACTAGCAGCGACCCGCGGCTTCACAAACGTTAAATTGTAGAACATTCAAACTAACTTTGCACTCCCCTTTAACCATTTAAGGGATGATTTACGAAAATGTCTTTCACATGTGATTTTATGAGTTTCAAAGATTTAATTCCTTTATCCTTTATTTATTTAATTCGAATAACTTCTGAAACAGCAAAGTTTCATGTTAACTTAGCACCCCTATTTAACTTAATTAGGGAAAAAAAAATTCATAAATTTTTCTTAATGCTCTCCTACGTTATAAAAGAAACCTCTGTGCAAAATTTCAAGTTTCCTTTTCTATAATTTAGGCGCTACGTTGATATGTCAGGTAGTCAGACAACGGTCCTATAAAATCTAGCGAAGATACATCAGTAATTTGTTCTGCTTTTCCTATCAGGTTCGTGGTCACCAGGCGTAGATTACTTCAGGTTGGATGGTTCGACGTCGTGTGAGAATCGGTCTATATGGTGTAAGAACTTCAACAGAGAAGACAATCCTAGAGCTAGGTCAGTGTTTATAAAATATACTTGATTTAGTTTTAAAAGTTAATACATTTTTAGGTCATGAAAGACTTGACTTTTTCCAAACCAAAGGTTTTAAGGTAGATTCGATAGGAGTCGAATCGAGCATTACAATTTTTATCTATTCTAGGAATGAGTTGTTTCTTTCTATAATTTTTTTTAACCAATGCATAATATCTCCTAACCGTACTTTTACCTACCTTTGTGATATGACCATCGCTTGTTCTCTAATAATTGTTAAAATAGGTATACTTCAAAACTGACATATGTGTGCGACAAATATAATAAAGAACATTAAATAATATATGACGGACTTTATATGATTTTTGTTGTATTTATGGGTTTATGTGTTCTGACAGATTATTCTTAATATCGACCCGCGCGGGCGGGCTGGGCATCAATCTTGTGGCGGCGAACCGTGTGGTCATCTTTGACGTGTCATGGAACCCCTCCCATGACGTGCAGAGCATATTCAGGGTCTACCGGTTTGGACAAAAGAAGCCTTGCTACGTTTACAGATTTTTGGCAATGGTGAGTATAAAACAAGATCAAATCGATTACAGCCGGTTTTGATTGTCAGTTTCCTTTAATGAGTAAAAATAATTAATTGACTACTGGATCATTTATTCACGCACTTTTCCAAGAATTAATGAGGAAATGGATAATTATAAAGGTATGTAATGAATTAGAGAAACCCCAGAAATATAAGTTAACAAACAGTAAATAAATAAGAAAAATAGAAAATGTCTGTGGCACAGTGATGGAAAAAGTAAAGAAAAGGCTTAATAATATTGATTGCACTCTTTATATAACCTATATACCAGCATTAGAAGTATAAGAGGCAGCCTTATCTCTAACAGCGATTCTCTCAAATTGATCTAATATCTTGTTCAAAAAGTAAAGTCTTGGATATCTTAGATAGTTTTGCTTTCCCTTATGAAAACATACTAGTCAAATCGTAGTAAAATGCTTATGTAATCGATTCGAGAATCACAGGCCCGCTCGGCTGTTCCAGGGCACGATGGAGGAGAAAATCTACGAGCGGCAGGTGACGAAGCAGGCGATATCCAAGCGCGTGATCGACGAGCAGCAGATCGACCGTCACTACGCCGAGAACGACCTCGCAGAGCTGTACAAGTTCGAGCCGCGCCCGCCCACGCCGCGCCCGCTGCCGCCGCTGCCCAAGGACCGCCTCTTCGCAGAGATGCTGCGCGAGCACGAGGACCAGGTGACACGTCCTACTCAACACTTGTCGGTCTAAGACTTATGATAATACTTCAATTCGAGAAGATGGCGGAGATGGTAGTGGTAACATCTCGTGCGCCAGGGTTCGTAGGTTTAATACCCACCAGAACAAATATATATATGATGATATTTACACTATTCAGAAGAAACCCGCGTCTGGGGGTTTAATATATGTACGAGTATTTAAGTAGAATATTTGTGATTCCTCTGTTTGTAGTCCATAACACACGTGCATTAAGCAACTTATCTCGGACTCAGGTCAATATATGAATGTTGTGGAATGTCTTTTCTTCAACAGTGTAAGTAATGATTTATAAAACCCCTTTACATATCGCTCCCCTAGATGGAGACTGCATCAATACAAAATAAAATATTGCCGAATATTCTAACATCATTTGTTCGCAAATTTGAACGAAAAATATTTCGGAAGACAGACAGTTCGGAAAAGTTTAATTTCCAAATAAGTATGTGAATCATGGACCCTAACTAATTCTTTTAAGTAAATTTTTTAGGTCTACGTAAAATTATAGTTTTGAGTTGTTGTAGTAAGCTTCGATTTTGCATTTAAACTTCCTTATGTAAAATACAGACTTATGAAAAGTTGTCGCTGTCTTTAGTATTAGTTTTTTATTATATTTTTAAATATCAAATAGTTTGGAACGTCAAATGGTAAGTAAAATGTTCAAAATCGGATTAGCTGTGTTCGGTTGTTAATCTCAAATGTCGCGTATTAGCTCTAAAAATGTGTAGATCAAAGTATTTATTAAATTTTGAAAATTGATATGACCGCATAATAATATATAAACGATATTGTTTGTTCTCGCCCAGATATACAAGTACCACGAGCACGACTCACTGTTGGAGAACAAGGAGGAGGAGACGCTTAGCGAAGAGGAGCGCAAGGCGGCTTGGGAAGACTTCGAGAACGAAAAGAACCGCCCGCCACCCGCACCCTTCCCGTCCGCCTGGCCCATGCACAACGGCATGGGTGCGTAATATAAAACGACTTCATCATCATATCAGCCATTGGAAGTCCACTGCTGGACTTAAGCTTTCCCAAGAAAAGGGGAATTATGCCCATCATTTCCGCGCTGGGCAAGCGTGTTGGCAATCCCAGAGCGCAGTTTTCGCGACAGGGATGCTGCTGCCGACCCCCGCCCTGTGAATTTGAGCTACACTGTTTCTGATAGACCAGATATGCGATGCGATGGATATATCGTCAGTTCCGGCACCCCAGTCGCACCTTACAACAGCTGGTACAGGGCCTCCTGCGGTTTTTTTTAATAGATTGGGATTCAAGAGCTAAGTAGAGAGAAACAATAACTTCAGACGATTCTATGATGTCATAAATAAATACATCTTTTGAGTTCATCAAAATAGATATCATTTGACACCATTATTAATTTATCACGCATTCAAGTGGAATTCCAGATTCGAACAAGTAAAAAGGAGTGTAAATAAACGTATAAAAGCAAATAAAATTCGGGCAAATAAACAAAATCGAAATGTCGAGACAAATAGCAGTATTCGCATTGCTGTGTTCCGTCCTGAAGGGCGAGAGAGACTGTGTATTGACTGGGTTATGTGGCATATTACCCTCAATTATGGCAAAATTGGCAAAGCGTTAGTGATATCCTTGTGATATTACGTGCGTCTATAGGCTGCAACGCTGCTTAATATTACGCGGAATATATGCGTGTTGCGACCTAGTATAATAAATAAAGACAAAAAAATAAACACACCAAAAATATAATAATTATATACCTCCCGCAGTGCCCGGTCTGCTGGCGCAACAGCAGCAGCAACTAGCGTACACGGCGCTAGCAGCCATGTTGCGCAAGGACATGCCCAACATCAACGACAACCAGATCCGGGACATGCTGCCGCTTATCTACAACGCCAACCCCGCGGTGAGCCTGCCCTATCTGTTCTTACCTACGTTTAAGTTCTGCTTGGATCCCGTTCTCGACGTCATGCTATAAGTCAGATGAAAATGAGGTAGATCGCAGTTTCTTCTCATATTTTTACTTTTGAGGTTTCATTTACATTTTCGGTTACAGGAATTGTTATACATGGCCTTAATAATAATAGCATAATTTATATTATTATTAATGAAACAAAATCAGCTAGCTATTAAAAATAAATGTGTATTGACCCAAAATAAAAATATTTTAGAATTCCATGCTAGCTGAAATGTTTTTGAATAAAATAGGGATATTATTCTGTGTTCTTTTAAAACAATAGTTCAGTTCATTTTACTTTTTGTATTTATGTGTTGTAGTTTCATCTTTTATCAAACTTTGGGTTTTTATCATTGAATATTGAAATTTTCGTCATTCTCTTTCCTAAAGTTTATTTAAAAAGGAAAATTATGTTTATATATTATACATATTTTAGTATTAAATAATCATGCAAATAATTTATTTGTCCAGATGTTCGGTGGATATGACTATGGCGTAAGTTCACACGTAGATCTAGTGGCTGACCCCTATTTATGATTTATCTTATATACGCCATACCTTCGATTACAGACATACTAGAATCCAACTTACAAAATTTATTAATACCGTATATATCTAATATATACGTATATTTACTAATTGTTTTTCGTTAAGATATGAATCACCTTATCATGTTATACAGCCAATGGAAGTCCACTGTTATACATAGGTCTCCCTAACAAAGGGATTTTGCCCATAATCGCCGCGCTGGGCGAGCGTGTTGGCAATCGCAGAGCGCAGCTATCGCGGCGGGGACGCTGCTGCCCATCTCTGGTTCGTCAGAGCTACATTGTCTCGGATGGATATATCACCATCTATCGGTTCTGGTACCTTAGTCGTCTCTTACGACACCTTGTACAGAGGGGAGGTACTATTCTACTGTGTTAGTTCCTCACGACAATATCACGTGATTTATAATATCTTTAAGATGGTTTGGTTATACATTTGAACGAGATAAAACTTTACTATATACAATGAGAATGAAGGTTTTTTTACATTTGTTTTAAAAGAATGTTTTGTAAGTTGGATCAGTTATTTTTATTTGAGCATGACGTTTTTTTCCTGTACATACATAGTGAGTTGCATGTGTGCGCCCGTGCGCGGTATTGTAAGGTCCTCGTTTGTGTCGCAGCTGATGCAGAAGATGAGTGAGCTGTACAAGTACGCACCGCCCGGCGGCATGATGAATCCCGCGATGATGAATCCTGTTATGAACGCTGGTGAGTTGGATTTTGCTTGGTAGCATTCATTTAACTTGAAAAACTTAAGATAATAACTAACCTTGTATATAGTTTGTTTAGTAGTTTTATTATGGAACTGTTCGCACTTGTTCCTTATTACTAGTATTTTTATTATTATAGTTAGTTAGTTTATAACTTGTTACCATAGCAGAGATCTGTTTTAAAAAATCTATATCTGATATGGATTTTTGGCCTGCTTAATGATAACTTATAAGTTTCTTGCTAAATTGAAGAAAACGCTTATTACAATGATTGAACGATTACATACATATCGTCGATGATACTTAATTACCGCGTATGTAGCTTAAATGATTAAGGTCCATTTTCCATCTTTTTTAAATAAATTTTTTCAACTGCTTCTTGCGCGGTATTGCACTATGGTCGACGATATCATCTTAATATTAATAATTAGAATAATTTATGTCACAACTAACCAATTATGTGGCGTGAAATCGACTGGCAATTGTACAATACAAAAACTAATTGCGCAATGGGACAGTCCCCACGATTTATGGAGCGCTTTTGTTAACCGCAAACATGCCGCGAAATGGAAACCTCCGGCCCCGGTATAGGTAATACGTACGTTGTCTCACAGGCGGCGGCGGCGGCGGTGGCGGCATGGGAGGCACGAGCGGGCTGCAGTACGAGCCGCCCTGGCAGCGCCAGCACCAGCAGCAGCAGCAGCTGCGACTGCAGCAGCTCATGCAGCACCAGAACGTAAGTGACGCGCCTCTTTCCACTCTTCAAAACAGACAGATTTTGTCAGATTTGTCAGATTTTTAAATGATAAAATCACGGTGGGGATGTTAGGGGTGTGCCCGCGATACCGGTATGTCATTTTATGTATCCTCTGCCAGCTCGTGTCAAACTACGCTATCAATAGGCGAACGGTAATTTTTATATTCTCCAGCCAATGGGTGCGAAGTATTACGCGGGCGGGCTGGGCAGCCGAGATCCGGTCGCGATGGCGCTGCAGCAGCAGCGCGCGCGCGAGATCATGGCGGGCGAAAGTCGCGGAAGACCGCGCGGCCGTCCCCCGCTGCAACCGCGCGTTCCCGCGCCCGCGCCCGCGCCCGGCGACGTCGTCAACCTCGACTCGGACTAGCGGGTGAGAACGTACATAAATGATTCATTAAAAAACATCGATTCTTTTTAATATTGTTATTGGTAAGATTATTGTTTAATTGATAAAATCGCAAAAGACGGCAATCCGCCATGAAATGTTGAACGCTTTCGCTTTGTTTACTTGTCATTCATATGACGTTTTTATTTTGTTTTTAACTTCAATTTTTTGATTACGATTACGATACACTGAGTCATAAAACAAGGATTTATAAAGGCTTCCCGCGCAAAATTACCAAGAATCGACTTGCTAACGTTAGGAACGCTTCTAGGACCAAACAAAGACTTGTTCAGCAGAATTTAGAAATGTTAAGATTTCCATGTAAGTACACTATATTAAACAATTAATCAGTTATTTAAATTATATGTTATATAAGTACAAAGCATAGCGATTGTACCTATGACTTATGTAAGAGATCCCGAACCTCCAGAATCTAAAGGTCACATCTATTAAGTATTAACACGAAATCTACTAACAAAATAAGTAAATACTTACAATACAAAGTGCTCTTCACAAAAATAAAATTGAGTAGTGGGCAAAATCTCTTTCAAATCACGTCTTGCAAGTGTAAGCCACTTATTTCGTCTCGTTTTGTTGAAAGGTACATAAATAAATAACTTCGCTGGAGTTTTTATGAACGTACACAGAGGCACGGAACGCCACCTATAAGCTTTTGAATTCATTTTAATGAATAATCTGTGTTCTCCAAAGGGACGTAGTAGGTAATGTCATGGCACTTTGGCGTGAATTGGTGTGAATAAAAAATGTATTAAATAAAAAGTAATATTTATATATTAAACCTTAATTTTAAGCTGAAATATTATGTTTTTTGTAATTAGTATAACTAATTAGTATAAAAATATATATTTAAGAAAACAGTTTTTCAAAATTAGTCATCATGCCTATTTAGGTGATCGTATAGAGCCGACCGGCCAATGAGAATAGGGGACGTTCGACACGTTACTTTAAATTTTCTTATTAAGATTATTCAAACTTGAAATCTAGAGGAGATACTTCCACGTGACGCGTAAAACACCAAGCTCGCAAGTGGCTACGTTAATAATGATCAACCTACCCAAATTTGCCAAAATTTCGCAATCAATACACTAATTATATAAAGAGCGTGGTATTTTTATATGTTTGGCACGAATATACTCATAAACTACTGGACGGATTTCAATATCACAATATCATTGACCATTAGAATGCTATATTAATCCTGAGTAATATAGGCTGTATCTTTTACTAGAAAAAATAGGAATTAATAAAACAAATAAAACTAAAAAAACATTATCTATTTTAGCTCATCCATATATGTTTAACTCGATTGTCCAATCGTGCGAAGCCGGGGCGGGTAGCTCGTTAATCTATAAAAGCGAACCATAAGTACAAAATTGACTGTAAACATTTGATAGATTTGGGTAGGTTATCTTTTGCTTACCGTACGAGTAGTTACAACTTCGCTGACGAACCTAAAAAAATCCTATTGTTATAACTGAACCTCAAAATGTATTACATATTCTGATACATTTTTTTTGTTTCCAGGTAACATGACAAGTGTATAGAGAACAGTATGTACAGTGAAAGATGTATAGGTGCTTCACAGGCATGGAGCGAGGCGCCGGTGCCGGTACTTGGTAGCTTACCGTCTAGGCTTGCGCTCGACCCCACATATCATGAATCTCAGTTCTTTCTTCTCACCCGACGCTACTTGTATGTGGATGCCTTACACTTTGCCAATGTCTAACTGTGTGAATCTTTTATATAATTATTTTAAGAACTATTGTAATTATCTATCCAGAAATAGTGTTTTTATTACTCGGATTTTTTATGAAGCTTCCTATAAAATAAATCGTGCTCTCTATCGATTAAAATATTTTCTTCCTACTAAAACCTAAACCCTTCTTATTCAATCCTTGGTTTTACCCATAATTGACTATGGTGACGTGTGCTGCACTAATATCTCTCAAGAACTCCTTAATAAATTGGATCGTCTATTAAATAACTGTCTTCGTTTCATTTTCGGCTTGCTTAAATACGATCATATTTCCCATTACCGTTCTCTTCTCGGCTGGCTTCCCATTCGAGAACGTCGCAAAATTCGAGTTCTAACCACACTATTTTCAATACTTTTTGATCCGTATCTTCCTCTCACGAACGTAATCTCCGTTCTTCTAATACTCTTTCGCTCTTAACTCCTTCTCATCACTCTAGTTTTTTGACAAACTCTTTTATTACTTTTAGCTATACGACTCTGGAACGAGCTTCCGTTGAATATTAAGCAATCCCCAAATAAATATTTTCTGATCACAAAGTTAGATATTGCTCGCTAAGTGTAAAAGAACTTTTGCTTTAAAGTATCTATATTTTCATTAATATGTATGTATGTATATTTTAATTTTACTTTACATAAAATGTTATTATTGATATTACTCTGTAGATAGAGGTCATTTTTATATGATCCAATTCTTAAGTAGATTTTCCTGCAGATGGAGTGGGTCTGTCTGTCAAACTGACTGACAAACTGCCTCCACATATCACTTAATCTCCAGTTAATTCTTCTAATTACCAACAACCATATTCGAGAATTATCAAATGTGTCTTTCAACAAATACACAACTTGTATTTAAAAATTCTATAATTTGGTACATTGTTATTTTTCATTATTTTGAACAGCGGGAGCCTAAGGCGTAGACTTATTTTGTAATCGCACAAGTTTGGTCATATTTGAAGGTCGTGTAAGTATCGCGCTCAAACTTGAAATGTGACACTTGTGACTGGTGAATATATACAATCTATGTAATCTGACACTCGTAGCTTATATTTGAACTGGGTTTTAACTGAGGCGTCCTGTCATTGTGGTAATTATTGTTGACATTTATAGAATCGTTTCCATAAACATAGAATATAATTTGAATAGTTATCAACAGTGTTATTGGTAATGAGTTGCGGAACTTAAAGCTGTTATGAAACGTAGGTTCATAACAGCGTTAAATTCCAACACGTTTATGAGCTGGTGTCTTATAACAGTGTTATAAAATTTCAAGTGCCCATTGTGAATGATACTGCTAGAATATACATCTTTAAAGTCTCAAAACGCCACAAAAATGGGATGCTGAGGGTGTCAGCTTAATTTTAAAATATATCTCTCAGTACAGGAACTTAGGAGTAAGGTATCGTATGTTATATGTCAGTAGTTAGATAACTTCTGTGTGTTACGTCGTACCATTAAAGGACATGACTTGTTGGTAATTCACCGCACGATCGTAAGCACCCGATATATTGTATTAATTATATCTAGTAATATGCTACTATTGTAACAAAAACACCAAACTATATTAAAATTAATGTTATTAATCGGTTTATGACTCTTTGTTTGATTGCGCGGTCGTGGTACGGTGAGGTATCCTCTATTTTTATACGTCATCAGATTAGATTTTTTGTCTTCTTCAAAATTACTTAATTCTTGCTTGAAAACTTTTAATAGTTTTAGAGTGACAAAATTATTGCAACAAGCTCTAACGTAAACCTCTAATAACATTAATTGTGTTATTTTTCAGATAAATATAATATTCCAATTAGATATTCAGGATATTAACTGTATGGTGTTTATTATATTAGAATTTTGGTGTTATTTTTTTATATACTGCAGTTTTAACGTTTTTTATATCTGAATTCCATAATATTTTCATTATTTGGTATTTGCACTATGCATACAATAGTATCTTTTTTCTAAAATTAAGTACAGGCTTGACATTCTGAGAATAAGCATAGAACACATTAGTAATAATTTATTTTAGAAACGAATTCTCCAACATGCTTATAATGGCTGTTGCTGGTTGAATATACACTAAAGAGCACCATTTTTTAGCAGTTTATGCTAATAAATTGGTGCAAATTTGGACCTCATGTACTGTGCAATAAATGCTTCATCAATAAAGTAATAGTAACAGGCACATTGTAATTTCAAACCTGCTTGTATTTTAGATTCAAAGGCATGTCAAATCCGTTAATGTGACAACTTAAACAGATCCCATTACTTAAACACACTCACAAAGTAGGTTTGCAGTAACTATTGCATAGTGCGCGAATTACTTTATTTATTTGGCCTGATACAACAGGTGGTTTAGTTGTGATATTGCCTAATATTAAAATTTTGTATACGTTTATTTTAATGCAGTCATAAACGTGACTTTAATTAGCAATTATATTTTAGACAATTTAATGTACCTTTTAGTGTGGCAGATGGGAATATTGCATTTTGAAGGCTAAATGATTTTTAGTTTTCTATAACAGAATGTTGTTTTTTCTGATATTCTTTTTATAGATTCATAGATTTTATGCTTAAAATAATGTTATTTATAGTTTATTAAACATAAATGTTTACAAACAAGCAGTATTTGAGTTAGGTTAAGTTCATTTTTATACCTTAAAATCAGCACATTCAAAGGTACTGTTTTTATTTTTTTCCATATTGTAGTATTGCTACTTAATTTTATGTGGTTGCTGTACCCCAGCCAGTGAGAACTGCTCTAATTGTTTCATTATTTATATTTATGTAATATATAATGTAATAACTGTAGAAATCTTCCTATTATTTTGTAGTACAATCAAAGTATAATAAATGATTTGGAAATGTGTACTTAGATGTTTTCTTTTTATGTATATATATAGAGAAAATAATGAATGCACAGCCTTACATGCCTTTATGGGCAGGTATAACGTCAAAATGCACTCTGAATGTATGGTGTGGTACATGTATAAAAGGACTACTGCAAGAGGTATGTTGAGATAGTAGCAAGTGAAGATCCATAGTTTCTGCCTATCCTGATTGGACACAGGTGTGACATATGTATGGTTTATTTTGATAAGATTAAAATCTTGCTTCGTTCACATGCATAAATCTTTTAATACAAGCTTATAGGCCTTTTTTTAAATATAAAGGAACATACTGTTACTTGTGGTACTGAGTAATATTGTATTTGTGCAAATGGAATTTAGAATTTGAAATTATTTGTGCATATGTGAAATTATTTTTACCCAGTTACATTTAAAAGTAATCTTAAATCTCAGTTATATTACATTAAAATTAACTATATTCTATTCAGTCTGTAGCTACTTTTGACTATATTGATAAATTAGTTCTAAATAGCTTAACTTTTTCACAGTTTTGAATATTCAAATATAGTCAAAACCGATTATAACGACATCGTCTGCAACGACCGATCGGTTATTACCATCAGAATGTAAGGTCCTGGCCGAGTCTGCAGTAAACTGTTCAGTAAACATACCGCCTACAACAACATCGGATATAGCGGTATATCACTTATAACGACGAAAAGTTATTAATATTCATCAACTATAACAACCAACAGCATTTAGTTCCACCAAAACAAAACAATACGAATGATCTTAGATCTTATTACTAAGCATTGAAGTAATATTTAGGCGTATTTTTACCTACACTCTTTCTCCCACCCTATTCGTACCACTTCCCGGCTATTTGACCTTGCAAATTTATTGTTTAGTGCGCTCACAATTTAGGCCAACAACTATTTTTAAGGCTCTTAGCTAAAACAGTTTTGCAAAAATTTTATACCTTTAACAACCAGTATGAAATGCAAAATGCAAAACATATTTAAAGGGCTTAAAAAAAAATTATTGACTGATTACTTTAAAACTAGTGTAAGTCTTATAGTGCAATATAAGTAAATCTTGTATCTCCAATTATTTCTTAATTAACACTGTTATTTATTTTTTTGACATTTCTGTTAAAAAGAACAATATTTTAATTTATATTAGATACATATGAACTTATGATAAATTAACTACTTATTCTATGTATTGCTTATAGGAACTATCGGATATAACATTGTAAAAATATGGTCCCTTTAATGACTCTATATCCAGTTTTGACTGTATATAACAAATAATTTGTGACCGAAAATAAATTTATGAAATTTGTAAGTGAAAAGTGTATCCCATATTCCTAACTCCTGTCCAATTTCATTCACATTACATATCATGTACAAAAAATTTAATAAAAAAATAATCAATAATATTTATCACAAAACTTACCACTAAGTTAATGAAAACACTTAATTTATGACAATAATATCAATTTATTCAAAATATATGTTATAACCATGATGAGTTGAATCAATGAACAGATAAACAAATATTTCAGATCAAGTAAATTTCTTGAATAATTATAAAACAGATCATTTCAGCACATATTGAAATTATATACCTTATTATATATTCTAAATTTACACATTCACATTAGGAATACCGGTTTTAACACCAATAGACACTTCCATGTACTTCAGAAGCCGCCGTGCTAAGAAAACCGCCTCCTCTGATTTAAAAACATTAGCATTTAAAAGGTCAATTTTAAAATCTGTTTGAAAGCTGATAAGGTCACTTGCACTTATAGCCATATTATTGACTGGTAGTCCACTACCATTTACTAACACGACACGTCTACTTCTAAGATCCGGATGCACTTGCCCCAACACTTTTTTAGTCCATTCCAAACAAAATATTCGACTTGTATCCAACGCCAATATAACAAAGTCTATAGCTATTCTACCAGTCAAGTCAGATTGTTTTACGACTTCCTCAAGGTGAAACGAACGTAGAACAATTAATTTCCATCTCAAATTTCCTTTTGAGTGAGCAGCAATTAATGCTTCGGAAATGCGCTCAATAATATCCACATTTGAAGATAACACAATCACGGACAATGAGTTTTTGCAACTAGTAGGACCAATCCAAGGAGCAATTATAAATTCATCTTCAATCATGGACATTTTACTTATTGTTTTATTATTATTTAGTACAATACTACAAGATTCATAGAAAGCCAGTAAACATTTTTAAATGAAGACTTGACATCAATCAAGTAACGAAACTGACGTTACAAATTTGACATTTAGTTTTTTTTATTAGTTTTACCTTGGCTTCGGCAGTTGCTTATAAGTATATAATCATATTTCTGCGTGGTTTTCTGTATGTGTTGTTCTATCTGTTTAGGTGTAATAATAAAAAACAAAACTTCAAATTCAGGTAGTTGATTGTTTTGGTTCAGTTTAAACTTTATTATCAATTTTCAATTAAACATTCATTTCAAGAGTTTTATGCATCTCAGTGCACAAAAAATCTTAATCGTTTTAATTATCATAATGCGACGACGTGATGATGCATTTCCCGACAATGGATTTGAGGCATGGGGTGGATATATGCAAGCTAAAATTGCTAAACTAGAAGAACAGTACAACTCGAAGAGCGTAAATGACCATAAAATAACTAATATATTTAGTGGGGTGAGCATTTATGTTAATGGATTTACAATACCTTCAGCAGATGAACTCAAAGAGCTTATGTCTAAACATGGTGGCATTTACCACACTTATCAAAGAAGTGAAGACTTTATAATATCATCTAATTTGCCTGATACAAAAGTAAAAAATATGTCCCTCACCAAAGTTGTAAAACCAGAATGGATAACTGAGAGTATAGCAGCACAAAAATTACTTGATTACAAAGAATATTTATTGTATAGGAATTCACGAACACAGCCTCAATTAATTTTTTTGAAGAATATTATAAAAGATTCTTCAAGTTTAGAAAACGAATGCCAACAGGAATTACTGTTGAAGCTAGAAGCTAACACAGATATTTTAAAATCAGTTATCAGCAATAATCAACAAAACCCAACAGAAATGAAACTAGAAACTCCCATTATAAAAGATATTTCTCCACATAGAATTTTAAATTTCACTGATGCAGCTGTTGATAAAAAGTCAAATTTAACTACCAAAACAGCAGCTGATCCTAATTTTATATCTGAATTCTATAATAATTCCAGACTACACCATATATCTCAGTTAGGTGCTTGCTTCAAACAACATGTGAATGATCTCCGAGAAAATAGTAATTTTGTATTTTCAGCACGGACACATATAAAGGAATACATCAAATCTTTGCATTCAAATTCAAGAAATTTATCACAGTTAGTCTTTGAAAAGGGGAAGGTTATAATGCATATTGATATGGATTGCTTTTTTGTGTCTGTTGGTTTACGAAAACGACCTGATCTCAAGGGTAAACCTGTTGCTGTAACTCATTCAAAGGGAGGACAGCCTCGTCTTAAAAGGCCTGGTGTAGACAGAGACACTGAATTCAATTTGTACAGACAGAAACAGGCTAAAAAGTTGAGCAAAGCTAATGGTACGCCTGAAGATGAAATAGAATTTGAGAGCAGAGTAGATAATATTACTGATGAAAATGACAAATATGGTTCCATGAGTGAAATAGCTTCCTGTTCTTATGAGGCTAGAACAAAAGGTATAAACAATGGGATGTTTATGGGAGCTGCATTGAGATTATGTCCAGAATTGCAAACCATTCCTTATGATTTTGAAGGATACAAAGAAGTAGCATACACTTTGTACAACACTATTGCGCAATATACTCTAGATATTGAGGCTGTTTCATGTGATGAAATGTATGTTGATTGCACTGATCTTCTTAAAGATATTGATGTGAGTATTCAAGATTTTGCATCTGCCTTAAGATTCGAAATAAAAGAAAAGACTGGATGTCCTTGTTCTACAGGGTTTGGAGGTAACCGTTTGCAAGCCAGATTGGCTACAAAGAAAGCAAAGCCTGATGGTCAATTTTTTTTCACTGCTGATTTAGTTGAAGATTTTATGGTTGAAATAAGATTAAGAGACTTGCCTGGAGTTGGTAGGCAGATTGCACATAAACTAGAATCTCTGGGTCATAAGACCTGTGGGTCATTACAAAATTTGTCACTAATGGTTTTACAAAAGCATTTAGGTAATAAAGCAGGTGCTCAACTATTTGACCAATGCCGTGGATGTGATGCAATACCTCTGTCGTTTCATACTATCAGAAAGTCTGTATCTGCTGAAGTTAATTATGGAATTCGATTTGAAAATGATGATCAATGTATAAAATTTTTAAAACAATTATCAGCTGAAGTTCATTCCAGAATGCAACAGTTTAAGGTTATTGGTAAATGTATTACATTGAAACTTATGGTGAGAGCTGAAGATGCTCCTGTAGAAACTGCAAAATTTATGGGTCATGGGTTTTGTAATGTGATAAATAAATCTTCCTCTTTGAATAATGCAACAAATGATGTTAATATAATTACCAAAGAAGTGATATCACTGTGCAGAAAACTGAATATAGACCCTAAGGAAATGAGGGGTATTGGAATACAAGTAACAAAATTAGAAAGTAATACTAGTAAGCCTACAAAAGGTTCCATTAGTAAGTTCTTATCTTCAAATAAATCAACCATGAAGGCAGGATGTGTAGACTCTTCAGCATTGGGAAATGAAACTATTAAACCTGAAAAGCCAGTAACACCTAAAAAGGTAAAAGTATTAAAATCTCCAAAACAGAAATCTCCTATACTTGGGATTAATAAATCACCAACAAGACGAAGAGGGAGACCACCTAAATTAGGTAAATCTGTACAGACCACATCAAAAAATTTAATGAACAAGTTTCTTCAAGGATATCCAGTTTCTGTTCGGGATACTCCATATAGAGACCCAATGGTAAGAAAACTTGAAAATACCAAAGACAGAGAAACAAAAAATATAATTAATATTAATGTGGAAAAAAGGCAAGAGCAACAAAGGCAAGGCCTGTCCAGTCTTCCATGGCAGAAAGTAAGAGAATTGCTTAGAGCTTGGATGGAAAGTGGCCAGACTCCTTTACTTTGTGATATTAGTATGATTTCAGAGTACATGCGTAATATGGTTGTAAATAGAAATATTGATAAAATGAATATTTTAATTTCATTTCTAAAAAGAACTTTAGAAATGTCTGACAGGAGTTGGATGGAGGTATATGAGCATATTCTAGAGCAAGTACAAAATGCAATGGTAGCTGTATATGGTAGAAAGCTGTATGTTTAAATTAATAAAACAAATAAATTCTTCATACATTTCATTTATTCATCACTTTGTTTTTAATTTCTAAGACTAAGAACGGAAACAAATATATTTCAATGTCAAATGTTGTTTCAAGTAATGTCATTCATATTGTATTGCAATAACTGCCATGCCTAACGTCATTTACAGTCAACTCACATCTACGTTACACATTATATTGATTTGGCAGCACTATAGGAATCACAGCAGTTATCACATTTCAGAATACAAGTTGACCTAGCACTGATAATGTAGGGGAAACAGCATTTTGATAATTGGATAAAAATTTTCTATTCACTAACAATACTATACATACATCTAAATTTTGAAGACACATGGTATACTTTCGCAAAATGGCAGTTAGTATCACTTTCGTTTTAATAAAAAGCAAATTTAACACATCTAGTTGACATAGTTTTGCATGTACCAAAGAAAAACAAAGACAAGTAATGAAGTCTTGCGTAAGAACTTGTAGATTTTTAGCCATCATTATAATTTATTATTATCACAGTTGCTTATTGCAAATAAAAAAATAGAAACCCATTTATGCTTGATATTTAATAATGTAAGCAGTCCTTGATATTATAATAAAAATATATTTGTAATTTAAATACTACAATAAGTAGATTTGTATAATTTTCTTGGTAGAAAAATTAAATAAAAAATAATATCAAGCTTACAGCTTGCGGGAAAACTTAAAATTAAATGCTTTGTGACAACCATTAATTACATTCACATTGTGAGTACCGTAATAGTATGATGAGAAAACGTAGCTCCATTCAAGTTGTCTTATTAAAAAATAAACTAATCATTAACTCTTTCAACTCATTTTGTTAGTAAGTCACAGAACATATAAACGAAACATGAAAAAATCTATTTTGAAATCACTAACTTAATAATTACTTCAAATGGCATTAGTAGGCTGTTCAAACTGTTGTGCTATGAGAAGTTAGTTGCATTTCCAAAATTATTAAAGGTTATCAATTGATATTTATCTTTAAAAATATTACTTTTTTATTTCGAAGAAATCAAATATAGTTATCAAAGAGCGATTAGAAGAGTATAACATAGGAATGCCTAAAATCTGTAGAAAATTAAACAAAATATATTATTGATCAAAAGTGCACGTATCGGAAACTGATAACAAGGAAATAAACACATCCTTAAAAGTGATGATTCGTAGATATCTATCAGATACTAAAGTTGATGATAGTTCTAAGATTCTAATAGTGATATTGATAGTAAGTTATCGTATAATTTAAAACGCCTTTATAAATTACATGGCCAAAATTTTGCTACCGTCTGTCTTTATCCGGCGTTTTAACGTTTGATTACCGTAAAAGATAATACAGATAAGAAATACACCTTGTATTCAAAAGACTGGAGAAATGCAACCAACGTTCGTAGAGGCACTCTTAGTCTCACGCGGTCGAGTTGGCCGAAATTGAGTGCTGCAGCTTGGATTCGATGATGATCTCATCGCCGGACCTGATGTTGTACGAGTAGAGCTGCTTAGTGGGGAACTTCATCTCCTCTGGCCCGGGGAACAGCTGCGATGGAATTTTGTGTTACGGACAATATTCAAACGTTTTAAATTGTTTAATAGATATTTACTAGTGCCATGACAAATATCAATATTTTGGCGTGCTGCATGTGAATATAATAATAATAAATTTATATAAAGCTCATTGACCTGATTCCGAAATAACTCGTTTAAAGCATTTGTGTTACGCACATCAGATAACAGTGGAATCACAAATATAATATGTACTTAAATACATATCTAACACCCAGACACAGAACGATTGGGACCCATGACCATTGGTTTACAAGACATGTACACTACCGAATATGCCATCGGGTCCGTCAAAATCTTAAGCCGTTCCTGGTAACAGACGGGTGACCCTTATTCTTTGTTCAATAAAGAAAAGCAAAAGTTAGATACTATTGCACGAGGTCCCTTGTATTGATATTGTTGGGTGATCGCCGTGCTCGACGCTCTTAAGGTCGCCACTTTGCTTATTGGACGTTAATTCTTTTTATATTTATGTTCTCATGTCTTCGTGAGAATAAATGTCTCTAAATCAAATTTCTTGCATGTTTGAGACAAAAGTTATGCTGCAGACATTTATAAATCAATTTATTCTTATGTGTCAGCTTGGGATATGTTACGTATAAGCTTCATTATAATGGTTACTAAAAGTGACGATATAATTTTTTTTTACATGCTCTTGCTTTGCCGCGAAGGCTATTATAGATGAAATAATGGCGTAACCCTTGTTACGCCAAGAGCTAGGTGAAGATGGAAACTTTATCTTTATAGGTTTCTTTCCGGTTGGTCGCGTAATGTAGTATACTTAGTTTTATGGCTTGTCTATTGCCGGCAGAGTAGTTAGATGTAGTCTTAATTAAATGATGTATAGGTGTCTTTTATAATCGCTTGGGTTATCGGGGCCATTTTACTTTCTCTTTAAAAATATAAATGCCATTCTATTGACCATGGTGCCATTTTATTGGCGACTCGAGAGTGCTTCTAATGAGCCTACTTGAATAAAGTATATTTAAGTTTTATTAAAAAAATATATTTGTGCCCTTATCTTTATCGAAACAAGAAATGTTCATTACCTCCGTATCTCTAAGTTCTTGGTCAACATAGAACAGCCTCATCTTGGAGGCAGGAAAGCCAGCCAGTCGCTCCAGCCGCGTCTTCAGATCTGCCACGGTTCTGTAAATGAAGTATGTTAAAATATTAGATATGGCCTAGAAGGCGTTGCGCACATTCTTGTTAAGAACCCAATATTTGATGAAATGGACTTAAATTTAAAGTGTAAAAGGTGAGGATAACATTTGATTTTCCGCATCCGTTTGTTTATTATATGATAATTTAGTTCCAACGAAACAAATAAATTAGTGTTGACATCGTTAAAAAACCTATTTCTGACCATATAAATACTATAGTATAAAATGCCTAACTGTCCAAACTATTCATAGTAATTCGAAGTCTAAAATATGATATTGGGACGCGGGGTACCAACAGAATAGAATAAAACCTCCTTATGCGCCAGGTAAGTAAGTAAGTGGCGACTGAGGCACCGGAATAGATAGATGGCGGTATGTCCATTCATAACAGCGTAACTCAAAGGCGAGAGGGCGGGGATGGGCGGGCAGCATTCCCGTCGCGAAACTGTTTATAAATTGAAACGTTGTAAGAAATAAACAGGAATGCGAAGAGAGAAATTACCTGTAGACGTCGACGGTGCGCACCTCGCTGGTGGCGCCACAGGTGAAGGTGATCTGCACGCGCTTCTCGGGCCGCAGGTCTACCGACACCAGAGGGTCCAGCTTGCCATGCACTTGCAGCAGCTCCCAATACCTGCACAACCAGGTTATTGATTGACTATCTTTTTTTCATAAGATTAGTTCGACAAACAAGCATGTCTATATGCTCGTAATATCACAACGATATCACTAGCGTGTTGCCAACTTGTGAAAATATTTTGTCACATTACCCAATAATTACATTGTCTCTCCCGCTCTTCAAACTAGGACAAAGCAATGCGAAGAATACTATTTACCTCTGTTTGATTGCAACCACGCCTGCCCAGCGCGGCAATTAAGGGCAAAAAGCTCTCTTTCTTGGGGATAACTATTTCCAACAGTGGACTTTCCATGGCTGATATGATTACGATGATAAGCGCGCTCATATGGGTACCTAACAAGGACTATAACTTTGTTTTTATATACCTAAACTTTAGAAGAGCAACATGTTTCCCACGTTTGAGATAAAAGCTTATACAAATAAGAAGAAACACTGTCTAAGGAGTTGCAGAAATGATAGTTATTTAGGAGACTGAATCGAAGTAGGTACTTTCAGATTACCACGGTTTGAGGCGTCTGTATTGTATACTGCAAAAGTTAAAAAAAGATAAGTACGTACATCTCAATCTTAATGCGTTTATTGTTTAGTTTACTTAAGCTTTCGATTAAGTCCAATAATAAATGTGCAAAAATTTATGATAACAAATTCACACATCTCATACAGAGACCTGACTTCAAGATAACTCGCTTGAAGTACTTTTGTTACAGACGTCAGCAGGAATCACAAATACTATTACATAAATATTTGTCCTGCAGATCGTACAAGATAGGATCACTAGCATCTGCGCCATCGGACCCAAAAAAATATATCAAAAACGTCTGTTTGCGCATCAGTTTTTTACGGTAGGTATTAGGTACCCAATAGGTACCTAGTACCTGCAGTAATTATAATATAAAGATGAACTTAATACTTCCAAAAGCGATATTTAGGTTATTTCTATTGATTTGTAAAATTATTCTTATAACAAACCCGCCATATTTTGGGCTAAAAAAGTATACACAACTTCTAACACATGAGATAGACCTCATACAGACGTTTGCATCAACTCCACTCCTACCTATTTCTACTGTCACACTGTCAAATAGCAGTTTTCGGGTTTGAGGGACGAAAGAAATATTACTGGGTTGACAACACGCTACCGATCCTTATTACGAGCGTCTATAGGTTGCTGTGACGCTTACTATCTCGCGGGCATACTTGATGTCGACCTGGTATAATAACTATAGAAACACTAACAAAAGAAAACAACGAAGAACCGGGCCTCAATCTCACTGTCCTTATTTTACCTTTAAAACTAGAAATTGCTACAACAACCATCACCGACGTCGACACCTACAAACTTATATTTAATTACTAGTCAATATTTGCGTGTTATTTATTAGCATAAAGGTTTAGTCATTTGGGTCGAGCCGTGTAAGTATGAATGCCGCCCACAGTACTCCATACCAGTCGTTCCTTGAGACCTTCGGAGAGTAACAAAAATATATCTGCCACATATACAGTTATGTTGCCAAGGATATATTGATTTAGATACGCGAGGAGTTATCGTTGACACCGCTGACCTTAATTGATGGTTGACCTTTTGCGCTGTTAATCTGAGGGTTATGACACGACATATACTTAGCGAAATCGTAAAATTTGTTTCTGTTAGTGTGATAATGTAAGAGAGTGGATAATCAACTCACTGTTCGTATAATCGCTACATATTATATAAACAATGTTCACCACCGCGTCTGTCTGACTGTTCCCGATGAACTCTCAAATTACAGCACGAATTTTTCATGCTGTTTTCATCAATAAATAGAGCGATTTTTGAGGAAGGTGCGGATATAAAATTTCTCGAGTAAAACATGATTGTTAAAAACACTTTTTTTTTAAATGTGGGAAAATATTAAGCCGCCTGGGAAAATATCAACGAAACCGTAGCAGTTTATGTTTCAAAAATTCGTTCAGCGGCAGTTGCAAAGCTAATTACACAAATTCTGTATTGGTATCATAAACATTTCATATACCTCATTATGCTCATCATATAATCGCACTGAATATCTAAGGAGTTAACGCAAAATAATCACAGGCACGAGAATAAAACTGAAACGCGTTCTCGCAGTGATGACTGGACTCGCCTGATGAGATTGCCGACTCATATGATAACGCCGCGAAGCAAAAATAAAACTAATCTTAATATTATACATAATAAAATATTGTGCATAAAAAAGAACCCGATTGCTAGTCTATAATAATACACTAAAGAGTTTGTTGGAACGCACTAATTTCAGGAACTATTGCGACCTGATTTATTATTTGGTCACCCGGAGGAGATATCCACGGAAATAAATATATTTATCATCTAGATGACCTGCCTACGTCATTGGTGGGTAAAACTATAAAGAGTACGCGCTTGACTGAGTCACATGATGATCAGGGAACTTCAAAACTTCTAATTGCAAATTTTAGTTCCATTGTTATTTTTACATATAGACATTATTTAAAAAGTATATTCCAAAAGTTAACCAACGTATTTATGGACGGGCCCGATGGCGCAGACGGCGTCTTCGTCTTGTGCGCCAAGGAACGTGGGTTTGATTCCCACCCAGGACAAATATTTATATGATGTATTTGTGTTTGTTCTGTGTCTGATGTCGGTAACACAAGTGCTTCAAGTGACTTTTCTTGGAGTCATATATTTAGAATGTGTTGGGAAGTTTATAATTTCACAAGACCTATATCTCTTGCACTTTGCTCATGCCTGGCCGGACAATCTAGATCTTCTTCAATTCATTAATAATATCAAATTCGCCGGGAACTGGGTACCATTACTGAGAAGCTGGCTCGGAGCACAGAATACGACATATTAACCACATTTAACATAATAACTGTAAGTGTAGGTGTTGTTTATCAAAGGTCACATGTCTAGGTAATCAGGTCAGATTTGCGTTTCTCTAACTAGAATTCATATTAACTAATTCTAAACTAGAAGAACACCTCTGCTGTTGGGCTAGTGCATACAGGATAAGTGGCAATAATCACTCTTTAAACTAGTGAAGATACTCGGTTGTTATACTAGAGGCAGACTTCATACATTGATACCATTGGCGTTGGGACCTCACCCTTGCCTATATCTACCGCCAAACAGCAATATTATAGTACTCCAGTTTTAAAAGTGAGAGACGCAGAGAATTTACTCAATACATATATAAAAATAATCAAAACACATAATATCTCTTAAATCACAAGGTTGGCAACGCGCTTGTGTGGATGACACGAGCGTCGTGTCACAGCATGTGGTGACGTTTATTCTGACGCTGACTATATGCTTGTTTGACTACTTAGTCATATAATAAAAGAAGAAGTTCACGAAGCGGATATATAGGGCTCTTGTACAATCGGTAGCTCCAATGCGGCACTACTAAAATCGGCTAACGAAATTAAGGATCTTAACCACTGTTCTAAATTGGCAAGTGATGTAACCGATGATGTAAAGTTTTATCTATCCGTGTCGTCAGCCTGTGGTTTGGTAAAAGTTTGTGCATTCATGTCGCAGTCGTCGACTGTGCAATTCTGTGTGTGCAGATATTTTATGGAATTAATTTTTAACAGTTTAATTTGCCATGAAGTGTAGCTTATATCAACGGTTACCTGTCCGGACGGTCAGCCTCTGGTTTCTCCATATAGTGCCTAATGAAAGCTCGTTCAGCCGCGTCCCGCTCCTCGACTGGGACGGCACCTCCTCCATTGAGCGTGCGCACGTGCGGCAGACGGGCGACGAGCAGCAGCCGCCGCTCGTGCTCCGTCGAATCGCACCGCTCCCATAGCGGCCAACCCTGGAACGAAGCAACCACTTCAATCATTATCCCTTGTTTTAAAATAAATAAATTCACACAACATCTCATACATTCACCTGACACCGAGATAAGTCGCTTAAAACACTTGTGTTACGGACATCAAAAAACAAGAGGAATCACAACCCTTGGCCCAAGATAGGATCTGCACCATCAGGCCCTCTCAAATCAGCTACCAAATGTTCGCTATTATGTGTTGCTAACAAAATATTAAGTACCTCAGCACACTGGTATCGAAGTGGAAAACTCTTTCTATCCTGTCTTCTGTGAAAAGACAACTAAACAACAGATACACTCCGCACGGAACATTGGTAAACTGAACAGTAAGTCATTATCCATATATTCCTCTCATAGTCGTCGACAACGGGATCTTAGAAACAAACAATTGCTTTGATCACCACGATGAGGTGATTTGTAAGTATGTCAAGCGGGCACGAAATCGCACTCGGAATATTAACGTACGTTAATTGCATTTGATTTTAATTTATTTTGCACACGTTAACACTAAGAGCCGTCAAGTCTCGATTGAAAAACAACGAACATCTGTTTTCCTGTTTCTAGGTCACAAATACAATCGAATCTATTCTGTGACTAAGATAGGTTCTATAAACACTGTAAAATATGGTTTGAATTAAGCGTTTAACTGTTTGTATTGTAGGCTGCATCATCCCTCAAAAATTGAGTGTTGGTATATAATCGAGAAATATATGAGTAGAGTCACGACCAAAGAATTACAAAAGGATCGATGGAGGTATAAAAAGCAACAGGTCGAATTTTTTATGCGACTCAAGGCAATATACAAGTTACCATACTGGGAATGGGTTGCGAGGACAAGTGGAGAATGAATTTATCGTTTTAATACTAGACAATATGAAATGTTAATTTATTCCGCCACAATTCAGGGACTTACTCATGCGTTTTGTAAGTATACAGATGCACTGAACATTAGATCATATTGCGTAAGGGATTGAATCGACTGTTGCGCGATTAGCGTTATGTTTCCTTTGTTCTCCCGGAGCCGGCGCGTGAGTCGAGTTTTGCTGTAGATTTTGCCTAAAAACGGAAGGCGGAATACGTTTGCTAGCTCTGGGGAGATCAGTTACCGCATGCTTCATGTCTTTAAGCACGCTTAATTGACGCTTAAATGACTTCCGCACATAAATTGAATTCTATCTATATAGATAGATTAAAGTTAACAAAATTGTTCTTCCATATGATTAGAACTAATCATTTAAAAAAATATATTAGTACAATAAAACGCGAGGTCGACAAATAGAACAAAGTATGAAACTAAATTGTGTGTCACAAAATTGCATTTTTTTCCTAATAGTAATTATAGTATAGTATAGTATTTAATTATTTGCGGTTTGAGAGCATAAAGGCCTTATAATACATTAAAGAAACATTTCGAATATTGGCTGTATTTTTTTTTCTATATATATATATCTATATCTGCCATCATAGGTGTAAAATGTCATCTTACCAAGTCTTTTTTAACGACTCTACTAGACTATTAGGCTACAAACCCATGCAAAACCTATGCACTAAATAAATCTCTAAAAACGTTTTAAAAGTAAAGTTCGTAGAAAGAGCAAAGTAAAAACAATATATGCCTGTTAAAACTTTGAAAAGGGTCAAAATTGCGACCGTTATAAACTAAACAAAAAGCAAACTCCGCTCCCCGTTCCACTTGGTAACGGCTCCGTTCTGAATCATTAGCCTTATGATATCGATTCCGTTTTTACAACCTGGAAGCACCGACATATGCTGGCCGGTGTGATACATGCATTGATATCGTGCTTCTATTGACATGAAAATGATCATAATTGATATGAGTTTTTTTATAACATCGAAAAACGTGTTTCCTATAAAACAAATCTGCCAACGGTGAAAGTGGATTTCTAATTATTAAATACTAGCTGTGCTCGCGACTTCGTCCGCGTGGAATAGTATTTTTGGGTACCATACCTCTTCACCTTAACTTATATAAACTTTGAATGTCATGTTTATTTATATCGATTCAATGGCCTGAAAAATAAATTTCAAGTTTCTAGCTCTAAAAATAGCGATACTTGCATAAAACTTTTCATCCCCCTTTTCGAACCCTTACAACCCTTATTTAGAATTAAAAAATAGCTAATGGAAAGGACATTAGCTATTTTTTAATTAGGGTGTAAAGATTTTCTGTGCCAAATTTCATCAAAATCGGTTGAGATGTATAAGCGGGAAAACATAACAGAACAGACAGACAGACAGAGTTACCTTCGCATTTATAATATTAGTAGGGATTTATATATATATATCTTAAATAAAGCGTTTTAATGTGTAGAGAATTGTGCGTTTTGCTCATGTTTATTATGCATAATTTTATTTAATCAGATAATAATAATAATAATTTCCCCAAGATCTCAAACATTGACTTGACTCTGCGGTAAGTCGCTTAAAGCACTTGTGTTATGGAAGCCAGGCAACAGAAGAATCACAAATATACTACTTAAATACATATATTGAACACCCAGATACAGAACAAAACATAAATATTATATAAATATTTGCTCTGGGTGGGAATCGAACCCACGACCCTTGGTGCACAAGATAGGATCACTACCACCTACGCCATCAGGCCCGTCATAAAATTGTCTAATTTGTATTTATCAACATTTTGTAACGATCAGATAATTGCGATCGCACATAAATAATATTTTAATATTTTGCAAAATAAGACGCAAAAAGCATCTACGTGTTATTTATTAAGAGTGAGGTACTACGTGTCGTTCTGTAATTTGCTAAACCAAATACTGGCCACAATAAAATGCAATCCTGTATCACTACATTCAAAGAAATATAATACAAGTCCGAATAATTTCCGTCAAGAATAAATAATTTACAATCACGCAACACGACTGTTCAGTCCATAACTCTGCTTCGGCGATTAGCTCATGGTTATTTATTGAAAATACCGGCGTTTGTGGTAGCACGTCGTGTGGGTAATTGGCATTTTACGTCATACAACAACATCGCGTAACATGAATATAATACTTTTATTTGTTGTTACAATTTATTATGTTTTATGTATCACTAGCCTTTTGCTTTCGAGTTCACGTTATGTTGCGAACCGCGGGAACTTTCCACAGATCAACAGTAGCTACATCCAATCTTTAATAATATCCATTCCGTTTAGTCGAATAAACAGACAACCAGATAAATCACTTTGTATGAGTGATATCTTTTGAATTCAACCCAATAAAAAAACAATATGCGTAAAATTAGCAAGAATACTCGTCAAAAAATTTGAAGTTGAATGAATTATATGAAATTTTATTTAAAATTTTTCTCTATTTTACTGAAAGTTTGTCCCTTTTTTTCTACAGGAGTTTAAAGTCGCATTTACGAGTAAAGTTCGGTAATTTCGGTTCGGTAATAAATTATAGTAACATCAGACGGTACATGGATTTTGAATTAGGTCACTTTTACTTTAAGGGTGCATTTCGTTGCAAAGAATGAAAAAAAGCCACCGACTTTTGTGATAAAAAAACAGGTGTTGTAAGAGGCGACTATGGTTCCAGAACCGACAGATGGCGGTATATCCAGCCGCAACAGTGCAGCTTAAATGCACAGGGCGTGGATGGGCAGCGACATCTCCGACGCGATAGCTGCGCTCTGTGATTGCCAACATGCTTGCCCAGTGGGACAATTATAGGCAAATGATGTCCAGCATTGGACTTGCAATGGCTGATATGATGATGATGATGATGAATGTCAGAGTATTCATATAGCAGTGTTAGTTTGCGTTAACGCTATAACTAAATTTAACAGATTTTTTATATAACACTATACACGTAAACTTCTCTGCTATTCGCTACTCTGTTTAAATATTTCACAAGGAAATATATTCAACGACCGGTTTGAGACCCAAGGGTCGGATCCTGCACTAACGCATTTTTTTTATTATTTAGGCAAATACGAACGAACAAATTATACAATATTTAGTTACATGACTCTTTTGTTGATTTTGTTTATTTCTCTATATTCTAGTCGAAAAGTAAGCTACATTTTCTCTAATTTATGATATTACTCGTATAATAAGTACTAAATTAATTATACGAGTAAAACCGTTTTTAGTAAAAGTTTTTAAGAAAAAGCTATTAAGCTTTCAAAGCATGTTGAGAACAAAAAAAATAAAAACTAATAATTAAAATAAACCGTGTTTTAAAGCCGTTGAGAAAAAGTTTGGAGTTTGCCGATTTTCGTTTTACATTTAAATATCAGATAAGTGTAAAACTTATCGAAAAAATTGCTATGTATATTTTAACATTTATTTTTAATTCCGTGTTAAGCATTGAGGTTTTATTCAGCTTTATATTTAAAGTGAATATCTTTTACGGGCGATCGTGATCAGTGAACCGAGCGCAAACAGCTGACCCACAAGCCCCGCGGGCCCATGCATTATGGTAATCGCTCTGGTGGGTCACGTCACAACATCCTGCTCGAGGCACGACATACTGTCTACTGCATTAGACACAAAGCATTTATGTGGATTTTATATGCATGATGCCTCTTGGTCAGAAACTAGTTGTCTATGTCTTTTTGATGACTATCGTGTAGTCTACACCTCCTTTTCTCATTTTTCTTTAATTAGATAGAAGCTGATTTTACTCCACCGCGTGAAACGCATCAATATATTATGTGATCACTGATAGCCTGATTTTATTAACACAAGCAAATCTATCCCACCGGAACAATCCGACTGGAACAAAAAGTGACCTATATGCTGTCCTTGGCAATAATCTATCTTTATCTAATTTCGACCAGATTAATTCCGTCTTAATTGAGCAACATACATTCAATTTCTAAATTATAATATTGTTTAATTTCGTGTAATTAATCATGTTTTAATTATTTAAATGGATCTCCGTGTATTAATTTTAAACAAACTTCAACTGTTTGTAAGTATATTGAATATATTGTTCATATATACATATGCAAAACCAGTTTAAAGATGACGCGATGCCTTTATAAAATAAATACAAGCTTAAGTATACTTCGCACTTCAATTAAGGCGTGTTATTGATGTTGGTTGTTTACCTTTTATATTGTTTATTGACTCAGCATACAAAGTCAAATCTTAAAAGCAGAGTAACAATATATAATAAATATATATTGATACTGAGAACATTTGATTGTAATTATTTATTAATGTAAAATCCATTAATAACACCACATATTTATCACGTTCGTTCATTTATTATGTTGGTAGTTTAAAAGCCACGTCGCTAGACAGTGAGGCGACAATTGGCCTGATTAACATTTACTAAAAGTAATATCTCTTATATAGTGCGATAGAGAAAATACAGTCAAAACCGGATATAGCATCATTGAAGGGACCGTATATTCCCGACGTTATATCAGATAGTTGTTATAAGCAATACCTAGCAAAAGTAGTTAAATTATCATAAGTACATATATATCTAATATAGAATAATATATAGTTTTCAAATGAAATGTAAGTATAATAATTAATAATGTTTATTAAAAAATAATTGGAGATACAAGATGTACTTAGCTGGACTATAAGACTTACACTAGTATTTAAAGTAATCAGTCATTTTAGTCTGTTTTTTTAAGCCCACTCTCAAATGTTTTGCATTTTACGTTTCATACTCCTCAAGTTATGAATATCATCGGTATTAAACTGGTCGTTAAAGGTAACAAATTTTTGCAAATCTTATAGCGCTAAGAGCCTGGGAAATGATCGAAGAAAGAGCATAGGTAATATCCCTAAATATTATTAATTCAATGCTTAGTAATGAGATCTAAGATCGTTCGTATTGTTTTGTTTTGGTGGGACTAAATGCAGTTGATCGTTTAAGTCGATGAATATCAATATAGTTTCGTCGTTATAAACGATATTTCGCTATATCCGATGTTGTTATAGCCGGTATGTTTACTGAACAGTTTACTGCAGACTCGGCCAGGACCTTAAAATCTGGTCGTATTAACTGATCGGTCGTTGTAGACGATGTCGTTATAGTCGGTTTTGACTGTATAATATATATATAAGATTAAATCAAGAATATGTAGAAAGCAAAATCCACAAAATTACATTTTCGGGCTAAAAGTAATCGCATCTGTATCTTCTTCCCTTCATACTTCGTGCCTGTGTACGGCAGAGTTACTGTTTAATTAAATTAAAAAAGAAAATACCAAAATCTTATATATTCGTCAATATATTACAGCGTTATCATTTTTTTGTCTGACTTTCTACGTATTATGGGATATTTAACACCACCAACTATGACGTAGGTACTTTTTGTGAAAACGCGTGAGTATATTATAAAAAACCTCGTTTTTGTCAAATGTTTTGTCATATTTTTAATAAGCTAATCTGACTATATACATAATATACTTTTGACTGAGTTGAAAGTATTTTAAAACCGAATATTGAAATTAAATGTAATTGAAACCAGTGTAAAACCACTTCTTTTTATTAAAATTGTTATTTCTGAATCTAAAATTAAATCTACACTAAAAAAACATAGGCAATAGTTATGTTCTGCTCTTTGTGTTGATGCGGCAAGAAAAGAAAACGAATAAATTTAGCTTTAATGTGTTTCTGAACTGTATCCATTGTCCCTCCCATATTCCTTTGACAAAGCGCACACACGCTCCATTTTCAATATTCATCGGGCACTCGGTCACTCCTAGTGACCTGGATGAGTCCCGCGTCAATATTAATGCAGTTTTTATTAGTCCAGATAAGTTATGTTCGGATCCGCTACCGACTATAGCGTGCAAAGGATTGGATTAAATTTATAAAGCTTGGTGTTTGTTATTTGGTTAACTTTGACATGCTTATAACACTAAACTTGAAGGCTTTGTTTAAAATATTTCTGTTAATACATTGATTCTGGTTTGGTAGGTCTCTAAGGGGTACCGGTTGTGTAGAAACGAGAATCGTGAGGATTGAGATATTGGAGCCAGCAGATGGCGGTATATCCATTCGAAACACGTAGCTCAAATGTTACAGGGCGGGGATGACCAGATCGCGACAAATATGCACAAAAATCCTTCGTTCTTGGTAGTTCTAATACCAGTGGACGTACCATGCCTAATACTATGACATTGCTTTCTTTCTTTGCTGAAAAGAAAAGGTCTAAAACGACAAAAGTTGTTCCGGTTCACTTTCAAACAAATTTGCTATCCGTATGTCTGTCTGCTAATAGTGTTTGAATAATCCTTTCTCAACAAACGGACGGAGATGTTAAATCCAAAAACTTAATGCTGTAACCAACCCCTCAGGATTAGTATAGTAGGCAGGCGTTAGTTTTAAAATATGAGGTGAGGAGTTTTTCATGTTGACAGGATTTAAATTGGAATAAATTCTAATGTAAACGAGTGTCTCGGACGCAGTAGGCGTGGGCAGACGAGACCGTTGTTCGCTCGATAAATGAATCATAAGATGCATAAGCATACTTCTTTATTGTGAGCAAGCCGGTTATTTTTCAATTTAACGAGCGGATCTATATTGTACAAAGGTTTATTCTGTAATGTGCAAAATGAAGCAGCACACTTCTCAAACGTATAAAGGATACAGACTTCGTATCTTTCAATCATCAATGTTAAATTAAAGCCTTGTCTTCTGTCAGATATGTCCTTCGGGATTCAAAGAAGCGTACTTATATTGCTATAGAAAATTATAAAGAAGGTAAAAGGTATTAGACGTTACTACATCTTACCTTTCGATTTCAAAACGTTATCCGGGTTCCGTAATTGTCCATTGCAACATTTCTGCACAGTAAATCTTAATTCCACCTTAGGAAATACTCGGTGAATGATTGAACGAACGAAACTATCATTATGGCTATTCCGTACTGAAGATATTTACATAAGGTTTGCATATCCTTCCACGAGTAGGTACTTGAGAGTTAAGAACCTTGTTCTATATAAACCGATGGGTTTAAAAATTTAGTTATAAAAAAAAGGTTTGTTAACAGTTCCACGTTATTAATGAAATTTCAAATAACATTTAGTTTTTTTTAATAATCATGACTGTATATTTTTGTGTTAACATTCTCAATCCATACTAATATTAACAATGCCAGTGTTTTTATGTTTATAATATTTTACGGCTTAACCAGTGAAGCATGTTTGTTAATATTTGGCTTGTCGATAGCTTTTACTCTAGCTACTATTCCCGACCACGAAATCGGACTCGCGGGACGCGGTACGAAGTGTAGTCCAAGGTGACGGAGTCTTGAGTAGAAAATTGTACCTTCATATATATATATAATTATTATTATATTATATATATGGTAAGAAAGTAAGCTAAGGTAGTTTTTAATATTTTAATGGTCCTTTATCTTATTTTATGTTAGATTTTATACATGTAATATGTTAATATGTAAAAACTTAATTTACACCAAATTATAATGACAAATGCAAATATAAATAACTTGTGCGACGCCACAAGATTGATCTGTCATTTTAATCAAGGTATTTAAAGGAGTTTGTATGGTCTGTTACATGCATGCATGCATGCTGTAAACTATTTGACAATTGATTAAGTTAGTGAAGCACCGATCCAAAACATGTGCTTCCACCCGTTCAATTCGGTGAAATTACAAATCGATTTTCGAGGTCCAAGTACTAAATACTGTTCAGATGACAAGGTCGCCAGGTAATTCCGCTGCAGAGTGAATGACCCGGTGCAGCCGATCAATTCATTTAATTTCATCACGAGAATGATTCACCCGGGCGGACCTTTCCGTGAATGACATTTGCTTTTATTGCACGACGTTGGTATTAAATTTTACTACTTATTTGGCTTTGGGAATAATTGCTACATGCCTATTGTTAATGTACTGGCTTGGACCAGTCCATTGTACGTATTTGACTCCCTGCTTAAAGAAGATAGGATACAGTAATAGTGAGTTACTTTAACTCTATTAGTACACGGAAAAGTACATATTATTGTTGTGGCATAAAATCGATTCACGATTTAAATACCAAGATGTGTATGTATGTAGCCAAAGTATGCTACTAGGGTCAAAGTAATACGCTTCTACCTAGTCATATGACTTGGCGAACTTTCCTCGAACGCGAGGTGCATACATTTGAATTTGATAAGACAACATTTGCTAAATTTTGACCTACACGTCTTTTTGTCACTGAAGTAATACTAATTTTACGGATGAACACAACACAAACAAAGTTTAGGGAAAGAAATATCATCTATGAGTTTTTTTCTTCATTTGGAAACAACAGCATTTTTATATAAAATATACAAGAAATTACTTAAGTATATCTAACATTTAGCCTATTTGAACTCATGGCAGGAGATATCTACGTAGCGTTAAAATATTAAAAACACAATAAGAAGTAAAGACTAAAGAATTTGAATATCGATAGAGGGACGCATACAACATTAAAAAGTAAGAAAAATTCTAACACTGCGTTGAGAAAGTAGATAAGGGATTAATCGAAAATAATCAAAGAGCAATGTTTGCATTGCTGCGTTCCGGTTTGAAAGGTGGGAGAGTGAGATTACTGTGTAATTGTAACATTGTATCTTTAGTTTACAAGGTTGGCCACATACTAGTGATATCTTTGTGATGACATAGATGAGTGTCTAATGGTTGCGGTCACGTTTATAATCAAGCGGACTGTGTGCTTGTTTGCTGACTTCATAACGTAAAAAAAATAGGAAAAAGATATATACGAACGCGAAAGTAATAATAGGAGCCTTTCGATAGTCACAGCTCATCAATAGCTACCATCATTAACAACTATCGTCTATAAGTTTACCTATGACGTAACTGTCACAGATATCAAACGTTACTGACAGAGTTACGTCACGCCACAGTACCATACCGCCAAGGTAGTCTACGTACCCGCCTTGTCTACACCACTTTCACATTCATACTTGCGTTTGTTATCCGAATAACTGCAGATAATGGACGAGTGTGAGCTTGAAACTTGATCATTAACATATCAGCTATAGGATGCAACAGCAGGAAATAGAAATTTGCAAGAAAAAGGAGATTTTTGCCATAAGAGCTGTCCCTTCCCATTCTGCTTCGTTTTCTTTCTTTTTTTCAGACGAACTTGAACGGACTACTCAGCTGTCATTTCCAAAGTATTTTGCATTGTAGGTACACTAATATAGATGGATATACCAATATCTGTCGGTTGCAGTAAATTAACTGCCTCTAACCACATCTGATACTAAGAGACGTTCATATTGTGCCGATACATCATGGCCATCAATGTTATAAAAGACATTAAATGATATGCTATGTGAAATTGTTATTGTAAACGGATTGGGATGATTCATTTTAATGAGAACTAATTGGAGGAGCAGACGTTTAGAGCAAGCTACATACAAACACGTTAACAGCTGATGCGTAATTTAGGTGAACGACCTTGAACTTTTGCTTTGTCCCAAACAGTACATTGAATAAATTAGAACTGGATCGTAAACAAGTTTACTGTCAGCATGTTATACATCTCTCTCAGTCTTAATAGTTTCTAAGCCACAAAGTTTGTTATTTTGATATAAAATGTGTATTATCATTATATCAGCCGGAGAAAGTCTACGTTGATCATTATTGGCTTCCTAAGAAAGAGTGGATGCTTGGCAGTCGTGGTAGATATAGCAGAGCGTGGCATTGCAATGGAGATGCTGCTGCCCAAACCTACCCTGTTGTATTTGACTTGCGCTGTTACGGATCGATAATGGACTGATTTAGAGGGAAGTACTTTTCTTACACCGCCGGCTCTATATGATTACATACATATAGAGCCGGCGGTATTAGTTATTATTTGTATTATTATTTGTTAGGAAGATAGCTTATCCGCAGACGAAATCATGAGGATGGCTGCTGGTATCATTAGAAATAGGTTGAGAGTTCGTTTGATGTATATATTTATATTTGAAGTTCTGTGAAGTTTGAGTGAAATAATTCCTAATTGCTGTCACTGGCTTTTAACATTAACACGTACCTACACAAAAACATGTTTATTAAATCCAAAAGACTTTATTTTATAATCTGTTGTTTTACGTACGCTCGTTTTAAATTAAATGTTAAGTTTTATTTATTAAGTAAATAATGTTATACTTTAGTATTGCATTTTCTAGAATTAAAGTATTCGTTATTATTAATTCTAAATCCTAAAATGGGATTATTTGTAAATTGCACCAAGTCCAACCATCCGTCAAAACTAGTGTTTTCTTAAAACTTTTTTGTAAAATACCTTTGGGTAGAACATTTTGATAGAAAAAAATGTGAAGCGTATTTTCATCTACGTTTTTGTACCATACTTTCCTCGATTTTATTTTTTGTCCTGACACGCTGGTTTAACTGATAAATAACGAAAAAACATGCGTTAACTACGACTTCAAAATACAAATGCATTAATATCCAAAATAAATATAATAAAAACGTCCTACAACAAATGGTAGTTACGATCTCCCTACTGATGTTCTGTATGCGCGCGGTCGTGTTGTGTAACGGAGCAGTCATGTAGGTCGATAAATCGGGAAGACCTTCACCCGCATTACGTGATCCCGAGGGACGTATAGCAAATCAAGACACGAGTCGCGATCACTCGTGACACAATTATGATTCAAAGCGGAGGTGGGGATGCGCGTCGGAAAAACTAGGTTTTGGCCGGGACTTCGTCCGCATGGACCAGATGAGACCAGACCAGATCCGTATCGGTCCCGTGGGAATACTTGTTTTAATTGGATCAAAAGTATTCACATAAGTATTCCATTAAAACATTTTATAGGTAAAGCCGCGATATCGCAACAGTTAGAGAGAGTTATATTATTTCGCATTTATATGTGCTAAGTATTGATGAATACTGAAGATGGAATGAAAATGTTGTTTTTTAGATTTAGGTACATGGGTTCTTGTTTATTGCACAATAAATACCTAAATTATGTATATATAATATTAAACTACTTAAAAAAATATGTAACTACTTACTACGAAAAAGAGGGTAAACAAAGAGTACCTGTTTCAAGAATAAACAAATACTAAAAAGGTTTAATATTTTTCCTATTGGTAAGTTTACTGCCATTAGAAAATTTTGTTCCTATCTTTAGTATCTTTGCAAAAAAAATATATGTTCATTAAAGCTTAGCCTGTTTAGTAATATAGATAAATTAGATGTTCCCACTGACTTCACTGGCGTTGTTTTGAAGTTATTAACTACTATAATTGGGTACAGGGTTTTCCTAGTACGGTTGCCAATCTCTTACGTAGGCTATATTGTAATAAGTTTATAGTTTAAGTATTTATGTGATTCAGTGTGAAGAAAATAAAGTAATAATAATTATTATTATATAATTATTATGTTATTATTATTATTTGTGTTCCGCTCTTAACAGGAGCGCAGGTCAATAGGTCGTAGCGTGATGTTATATTGCCTTCGCCGATAAATTGACAAATATCGAACACAGAAATATTTTTTTAATTTGAACCTAGTGCCAGAGATACGCGGTTCAGCCAAGGCATCTCCTCAAATTTAAAATATTAGTATGATCATCATCATAGTAACCAGCTACTGCTGGACATGGCGCACTTTTCAAGCGTAGCGGCAATCGAATAAGGAAGCTTGGCTACGGGATTGTGGTGCCCATCCCCGCCATGTAGCTAATGAGCTACGCTGTTTCGATTAAGTATACCACCATCTGTTGACACCTAAGTCCCTTCCCGTCCCTAACTTACGACACAGAAAATATTAGTATAGTTAATAAATATCCAAAAATGATAAAATCGATTGAATTGAGAAAACCAAGCAAGGAGCATCACTATTGAGATTAAAGAACACTTCGTGATCTTTGTAGTGTTGTATCTGTGAGTAGAAATAGAAACAGCACAGAACTCGTATCAAGTGTCAAGTGATGATTTCGCAAATTGGCACAGGTGAACGTGATCGTGTTAGCTAATGGGTTCGGACTAGAAGTACGCGCAATGTTTGTCACTAGTAACTCAGGAAAGTGAATATACATTCACAGAACATCTCTTACCTTGACTTGACTCCAAGATACTCGTAAGTCGCAAGCAATAGAGGAATTACAAATATACTACTTAGAAGCATATTTAACACCCAGATCCGAAACAAACACAAATATTCATCGTATAATTGTTTTGGAGTCATTTGACGCACAATATAAGATCACTACCATATGCGACATCGAGTCCGTGAATGAGCGAGCCATTGCTTCAACTATTAGTATAAATATCTAGAAAAGTGTTAGATCTGTTGTGTATTATATATATGTATATATATATGCCTTATACCTTGCCGTATATAAATATAGTTTACGTTTCTTGCTGATTGTGCAATTTTGTTACAAATATCGAAAAATACGTTTCTTTATTTCAATTTTAGGTTGGAATATGAATATTTTTGCAAATATAATATAACGTATGTTTCTCTAGACAAAGGAAATAATCTATCAGTGAAATACGATACATTTGAGCCCGCTAAAAGAAGTCACCGAGAGACGCAGACAAAGTAGCAGACTGAAAGCTAGTCAAAGACAAGTATACTTCTAGACATGGAATGCAAATCCCCATCGTTCGTTTTCTTTTTATATTACGGAGTGTTCGTGTTTGTGCATCTCGAGCGTAGGGGCACTAAAACACTCCGCTGCTAGACAAACTTTTATTGCTCTTAGAAGTGTGACCTCGTGACCCGACTCCGAAATTGAGTATTGTATAGGAATGGAACACTATACAAACTTTATTCTTTAAAAATGTAATAAATAAACGATATCATGAATAGAATTTGCATTTGACATCATTTTATGGGGCCATTGAAAGATAACATCAGAATTATGGGTGCAAATTTTGAAACAACAAATAAATTCTGCTTCAACATTATACAGACTAAACTGGATTGGCGTTCTCTAGTTAAACGACATTGAAACGGATTTTTATGGTCGGCACGTATTCACTAATAGTAACTTGCGAATTTCCTGATACTTATACAGAGCATGGTATAATAGAAATTCGCGTACTGAGACAAACAAGTGTTAAAGCAACTTAACAGATGGTATGCAAACCGAAGGCGTATTAAATGACGTATTAATAGAGAACAAACGTACAACAAACAATGTACATTGTTTAAGTAGCTGGCAAGTTATTAAGTGTAAATAAAGGAGAAACGGCGTAGATACGATCTAAGAAAATTATCAATTGAATGAATGGTAATCTCAAGAGGAAAAAAATCCTTTTGAAAGAATCCCCACGTGCAGAAGTTTGAACGTACCTGTGCTCGTAAACTCTTCAAAGCGGGAAATTTTGCTAGTCGGTCGACCTCATCCCACGTCGCGAGCTCCGTGTTGTTGAGGTTCAGGAATCGAAGCCGCCTGGAATGATAATGAGGTGTGAATCGAACGCTACCCTAAATGCGTGCGCGGAGAATTCCAATGCCACTAAATCGCAGTTCAGTGGGTCAATGACAATAGGCGTTGTAGATATAACTGGAGGAATTTGCAAAGCGTTATGATAACGACATCTTGTGATTAAGTTTATTTCAGCAGACGATCAGCCTTCAATTGTCTACGCATTACCGGTGATTGTCGTATACTTCGCATGGTATTTAAGTAAAAAAAAATACTACTTACGGGAAAGCGTCGTGACTCTTTTTGTTTCCATTGCTGTCACAACATTTGTCGCAAGGATCCGGCGCTAGAGTTGTTATAGGACAGTCGTTAACCAGAAGCGTTTCTAGATTTGGGAAGGCATAGCCCAGCTTCGATATCTCCTGCCAGCTGTTGATAGGATTTCCGGAAATGTGCAGTTTCTTTAGCTGATCGTGAACTGGTTCGCTCACTTCCACGTTCAGTCGGGAACAATCTTCACATCTGTCTTTTTCATTCACATCCATGCCGGTGAAGTCGACATACGAGTACTCGTTAAGGCTCAAGTGCAGTTCTTCAAGAGCTGGGAGAGCCCTGAGTAGATCGTAGACGTTGGGCCAGCCCACGTAAGTCGAGTTGAGGACAAGATGGCTCAGACTGTCCCATCTTGGGTTGAGCGACTGCGCCGCTTGGATCTGCGCTGACAGACGATTGAAGCTCAAGTTGAGGAATCGCACTCGCGGCGTATGTTCCAATATTGCGAATATCTGCAACAATAATATTAATCCATTGACATAACTCTGTCTAAGGATTAATTTTAAGTGAGGAAGAATAACACGTTAATACTCAAAAGTAATACTCGGGCTAATTCTCAAATGGCAAAGCAAAACACATAGTTGTAGTAAGACAACATTACCTCTTTCCACTCCGTGATCTTGTTGTTGGCCAGGTCAAGTTCAACGACATCCGCGCACTTATCAGCGAGTCCTCTCGCGTCGCCCGCGCAGTCGATTTCGCAGTCGTTGAGCACCAAAAGTGTTGGCACGCTCAGCCGCGGGGACCGCTTCGGCACAAATATGGCCACGGGCATATCGTCTATGCAGGGGTTCACTTCGCCCTTCGCGCCATATTTGCGCTCTAGAGCTTCAAGTAGCGACGGCATATTTTACTGGAACAAAATATTGTACACAATGAATATAATTTTAATATCTTGAGGTGCTCAAGAGTAGTTGTAACGAGGTCAAGCTTAAAAAAAGAGGACGCAGTTGGAATATATTTTAACAGAAGGACAAACATAATTTTTAACTTAGTAGAAGTTTAAGAGGCAAAGGAGACCTTGGAAAACATATTTCGAGAGAAGCAATACAAAGGGAAGTCGGGAGCGAGAGCTAGAGTAAATTATTTTATTTCTTGAGTAAATGATGAAGCATTGTAGATATTTGTTAGTTATACAAGCTTAATCCATACGTAATTTTAACGTGCAACGTTTGACTAATTGCAACTTCTTAAAACATGTAAGAACAATATAGTACATTATATAAAACAAGTCGAATAAGTAGGATAGTTATTGCATTTAGGCATTAGTTATACCAAGGTTGAAGGTTTGTGTAGAAATTAATAAATCACTGAAGTACGTTTCTCAGCTGAGTGCGTGCGTAACGGTTGGAAAGACCACAAACCGCGTGTTAACTACGCAACGGAGCGGAATCGTAGTTACAAGGACTCAGCTCAGTAGATGCGTGATACGCTCAGCTGTCAACACGTGCATCAAACGAGCCTTTTTATTTTACTTGGACAGTGAATACCACTTTTTAACGGGTTTAAAACGTGGTTTATTTAACTTTTTTCGTTCGACATTACGGTTACCATATAGTAAAAACGTTAAAAAAGTAGTTTTATTACAATAGTGAACGCGTAAATATTAATTACAGAAAACAGTATCACTAGCAGGGCTCTGCGGTTTTACCTGCGTAGTTCGCTTTCCCGTAAGAACATGGGGTTTAAATATAGTTTAAGTGATTTGCTAATATCTATTAGTGAAAGAATTTTTAAAATCGGTCCAGTATATTTCGAGTTTATTTGTCACAAACATATTTAAAAATCCCGTATACATATGCAAGCTTTTTATTAATGAAAGAATAAATAAAAAAAGAATTATAAAATCTTTTTGATAGTTATTGAGTTTACGCAACGAACAAACAAAAGTAGGAATTTATATTTTTTTGTAATTAATATAAACTAAGTAGACAAAACAAAAATATATATATATAAAGTCTTAGTCATTCATTTTTAACAATCAATCGTGGGAGAAAGTAAAGAAACCTCGACTATCAGTAAAACGAAGGGACGGGTACCTTGTACTATATGATTTTTCTCAGATATACATAATATTACATGAAATAATGAAAGAGGTACATTTCGATAATATTAAATTCACAGACCATCGCATACATTGAGCGGTCTACGAGGTAAGTCGCTTATAGCAATAGTATTACGGACATCTGACAGTGGGGAAATCACATATATAGTACCTAAATACATTTGTAACACCTGGACAAAGAACCAACACAAATATTAATTACATAAATATTTGTCCTAGGTGTCGATCAAAACCACGACTCTTGAGGCACAAGATAGGAACACTACCACCTGCGCCATTGGGTCTGTCAAACGTACATAAAAAGTTGCCCACTATCTACTGATACCTTACCCACCTTGCCCACTATCTACCTTACATCAAATGGACGTGTAATTGATAATACAACACCAAACAACAGCTGTCGACGCAGTCATGCGGATGCGTGTCGAAACGGTCCCTATCGCACCGGTATCTATATTATACTGTGAATATTGGCCATACAAGCGGTAATAATCATTGATTTCCCGACGTAAATGCCTTAGGTGAAGTGCAATCTTAATTAATATATTTATATTCTTGCTTACAACAATTTGTAGAAATTCGAAACGCATGATTAGGCACGGTGAGGCCACCTGCATTTGTTATTACGTACAAAGGCATGTGAGTGATTACTGGATAACATACGTTTATAATTTGTCTATGGTAAGCTTGTCTTACGTATTGATATTTATGCCATAATACTGACATCGAATTAAGCATTTAAATAATTTATAGACCGCTAAAGCATCCAGATAAAAAAGAAACATAATTACGATTATTTTTAAATTTAGAACTTTTTATGTTCTTAAATTTAAATTTAGAATAGGTTGGTGAGTGATGTTTTTTTATATATCACACCCATACTGCTTGCTTGATGGACTTGATTGAAGCATATGCACGCTAGCGACAATAAGAGCGTTAATGACCGTACGTATTGATGTTTCACTGTTCCATCAGGCTTTAAACTTTAATTATGAATGTCTTACGTTTCCAAACAAGTAATTAGCGCCTAGTGATAGTAATTACCATTAATTGTTGTGACAAAAGACATTCAGTCATCTCGAATCTGGCAATGAGCGATGCCAGAAGCAATATTTAGAAGGGTGTTACACAATGCGTAGCTGTCGGATTTCTGTGAGGCCACATCGTCGTGACTGCATACAAGGTCATAATGTGCACTTAATGTACATAATTAGATGATTGTCTAGCGGCTTTGACCGGTCTCGATAAAATAGTGTGGACCGTAACTCGTGTCGAACTGACGGCTGAGATCCGACCTGAGGTTGCCGAGTCATAGAATAGCTATATTATCTTCTATAGTCATATACAAACGGCCCCCTTCAACGTAGCCTATAAACTCTTGCGATACCAGGGCGTTACGCCTGCGACACACGGGTTGCTTTTTGCGCGTTTATTTACGCTACTCCAGAAACAACTTTAAAACGGAGTTTATTTAACATTTTTTGTTTGATGTTTCGGTTTACGGGAGCACTAAAAAGGATTTTTTAAAATTCACTGCATAAAGGGGTAAAACGGGGGTGCAAAGTTAGTATGAAACGCTGTTTTGGAAGTGTCGATGTTTAGAGAATTCCGTTCCAAGGGCTCTTCATTCAAAGTCGTGAAACACGTGTAAAATATTTTTTCGAAAATAATCCCTTAAAAAGCTAGTATGAAAGTTCTGCATCGTAACGCGGATGAAACCCCGGGGCGCTACCAGTCTATAATAAAGATTTTCTACACAGAATTAATTTTAAGTAACTAGATCGCTTATTACCGATCGCGTGATCAAGCTTATCCACAAATTATTCTTTAATTTAAAGTTTCCTTCATAAACATATAGACTGAACTGTAATGATTTTGGTAGAAATAATAGGCAAGACCTTATCAACACGTGATCGACGGTACAGACTCATGATAAATATAGGAAACATTGCCGGAATGGTATTTTTGGTATTAATGTCAAGGCTAACGAAGTTCTGGCTATCGAAGTAGATAAAGCATTTAAGGTCATACATACTGTTAGACAATCTAGTGCGGCGATGTAATATATTTTGCATACGAAATTCAGCTTGATTTTTGTAATTCATTTCAGTATTGTTGACGTAAAGAGCATTTCAAATTTTGCAAGTCAATGCCAGATAGAATGAATTACAACTGAGGTTTGAAAACTTTATAATAAAACTCGGCAAAAATAGTTGTTTCATGCTTTATATATTTTTTCAAAAAAATCTCCCTAATTATCTTATTGCTCTGGACAATATAAGGTCGCTAGATTCTGATTTGATGGACACTTCATTGTATTTCGGATAAAAGGTAGCCTAAATATTATTTAAAAACTAAATATTATTTTAAGATTTTGTGAAACGAACATTTATTCAAACTTTGGCATCTATCTATATATAAACTAAAATTAATCGCCGGTATGTATGACCTCATATCTTCCAAACGACTTTACCAATTTGACTAATACGTTTTTAGTTCTGTTATTGTTAGCACAGAATCGGAAAGTTTGTATGAATATAATCGTATTACATAAAGTTTGATTGAATACTCAAACTCAAAATATTCTTCATTCGAGTAACCCTTGACAAACTGACACTTGACAACTGACACTTGGATTGTAAAAGAAAATATTTGAAAAATATGACTCTTATGACCCTATGAGATCATAAGAGTCAAATGAAATCAAAATATTCTATATCATGTAGGCCGATTACAAGCACTTTCAAATCGTCAAAAAAGTCATCTAGCATGTAAAAAATTAGGCTGACCATAAACTAGTCTGCCGGCACCACAGAGAACAATTAAAGCTAAGTTTAGTGCAGGTGCACACGAGCCACCAGAAGTTCGATGACAATCTACTCGAATATCGATAGTATACTTTCACATTAAATATAAGTATGTAGAAAAAAGTTATCTAACATATATAAATTAGGTCAACCTTAAAGTAGTCGCTTACTTTTAAACTAAGTTTAATGCAGGTTTATCTACACGAGCAAAAGAAGTTCTATTACAATAATACAACTACCCAAATTTATTTACACCCACATAGTTTGTGTGATTGTGTGCGTATCGAGTTATATATTAGTCGTGGATTTCATCGTTTAAAATGCGATGTGATACATAAAATCCCGTTCTAGATTTGAAATAGCGCGTATAATGCTATTGCACATGGCCGCATGGTTTGGCAACGGACCGTTGTGCAAGCTCTCATCATACGGCATAACCGCTGAAGTTGAGCTGCTGATTTTAATAGTTACGAGTAAATCGTAAGCCGGATGTGACCATAGTCATGTGCTGTCATAATTTTGCTCATTTAAACGGTGTGATGTTATTTTAAAATGGCCTTGTTAACGGATCGGTGGACTTGACGAAAAAGGCCGTGATACTTAAAGTACTTTTTTTCTCCTTCTCTTTTTTACCTCGAAGGCAATCATGCGCTCTGCGACACATTAAACTCTTGTATGACATCTCTACGAGTATAATAGAGACTTTTTGTCGGAAGGATTTCAGTTGTGAATGAAGATACTATGTTTATTAGGAAATGTGCTTAATAATTCCACTGAATCCCTTGTCCTTTAAATCCAACATTTAGCGGTAGTTGTATGTAAAGTAAGTACATTGTGAAAGGTCTTAGTTAATTTAGAGAAATTTCTACGTCCACACGCTCTATCACACCATAAGCAATTAGGATATTATTTTAACTCAGGTTATGAATAACAAACTTATGAATTAAATTAAAACGAACGAATCAACCAACGTGCACAAGCTGGTAATGAAAAAAAAAATATATAAAAATCTTTCGTCCAGACGAATGCCTGATCATTCTAACGTATATAATGAAAATTTAATTAAAGCCTACGAACTTCATTTGTTAGAACGAGACAATGAGTAAACATTCATACCATACTTAATATGATTGATATCATCTTGTCCGTGTGAAAATTACCTAGACGCAGTTTTGTATGTTTTAATTAAAACGCCAGTAGTGCCCGTCGAACGAATAATAAAGTTCAATTAACAGTTTAGTACATGATATTAAGTTATTGCAACAAGCGAGAGTTACAAGGTTGCCGTTCGAAAGGTTATGACTTTTTACGATGTGCTTTATGGCATAGTGGAATTCGACAAGCACAAAATATTGCAGTTCAGTAACATTACGAGTTCACTTGTGAAATTTCGCGGCTAGTATTGTTCGATTATTTTAACAAATTTTGTTTTCCACAAAATTTTAATGAATCGAAATAATAGTGCAATGAAGAAAAATATAGTGAAAAGGTAAAAGGAGACAAATTTAAGATGTAAAGCTGATATTCCAAATCAAACAATGACTCATAATGTAGTGGGCAAATAGAATAGTATTTCTCTTTGTATGAGGTAAGCAAGTAAGAGGCGACTGCAGACACAGATGTCAGTATATCCCTCCGACACAGCGTAGCTTAATTTCCTTTCCGAAGCTATGAGCTTTATCCATAAGAATTGGAAATCTCTTAAGGACAACTTTGTCCATCATTGGACATTCCATAGCCAGATATATAATAAAAATTTCGTGGTAAATGCTTGAAAATATAGACGCAGACAATTTTTAGAGAAAAATTACCTATTCTTTAAATATGGGAAAATGCGAGATCTTATAAAAAATATATATGATATCTATAATGGCCAAGAACTAATAATATGACAACCGTATTTTATTTTAGCATGATACAGCATTTGCCGTAAGGTACCGGCAGAGTAAAATAGTACCTCCCACTGCACCAGGTGTCGTAAGAGGCGACTGAGATACTAGAACGGACAGTGCAACTCAAATGTATAAGACGGGAATGGGCAGCAGCATCCCCGTCGCGAAAGCTGCGCTCTGCGATTACCAACAAGCTTGCCCAGCACGGCAATTATGGGCAAAAAACCTTTCATGGAGAAGCCTATGTCCAGTAGCTCACAGCCGAAAAAGACATTATTACATCTAACTCTCGACTTTTATTCCTTTTTATCAAGTACTAAAATACTGTAAGTATATTAAAAATAAACTTTACAACTACAATCGTTTCAAATGTTGAAAAGCGTAAGCACAAAAAAGCAGCATATTGCTTCTAAGGGTAGCGACACACCCTAGCGAGACGTCAAGGGCAGCGAACCTAAGCAGTCTGGCTACGAATTCTAAGCAGTCTGGTCTGCCGCTTTGAAGCTATTGTAACTGATATAGGTATATATTGGTATGCACTCTATTTTGATTGGGAAACTTTCTGCAAATATCTTTGGTCTATGGAAATCCAATACCATTATCGTAAGGAATAAATGTAAGCGATATATTTTTGAGACAGCTAGTCATTTAATTTAGAATTAGTTTCAGAATATGAATCAATATACCGTACATAGTATAGTATCACTAATAAAATAAATAAATCTACTTTTACAGCTACTACATTCCTACTTTAATATTAAAAAATGCGAAAGTAACTGTCTGTCTGTCTGCCTGTTACGCTTTTCTGCTTAAACCTCTCAACCGATTTTGATGAAATTTGGCATAGACAATCTTTAGACCTTGAGAAAGGACATAGACTATTTTTAAATTCGAAATAAGGGTTGTAAGGAGTCGAAAGGATGAAAAGTTGTATGGAAGTATCGCTATTTTTAGAGCTAGAAACTTAAAACTTATTTTCAGGTCATTGATTCGATTTAAATAAACATGACATTCAAAGTTTATGTAAGTTGCGGTAAAGAGGTATGGTACCCTAACTTAAAAAGAAACTATTCCACGCGGACGAAGTTGCGGGCACAGCTAGTAATAAATAACAATAATAAATACATTCAAACAACATCTTATACATACGTCTGACTACGAGATATTACAGACAACAAATATAACTTAAATACATACTAATACACCCAGACACAGAACAAATACAAATATTTATCATATAAATATTTGTTCTGGGTGGGGATCAAACTCACGACCTTAGGTGCATAAGATAGGATCACTATCATCTGCCCCATTGAACCCGCCAAACTATTATAACTATAAAGAAATTATTGACTTAAAAATACGTGCATTTTTTTTTATTTTAAATTAGCAGTGCCCGTGACTTTGTGTGCGTGAAATAGAGACTTTGAGGTTATAGTACCCTTACTCAATAAATGAGCTATCCAATATTAAAAAAATAATTCAAATCGGACCAGCGCTTCCTGAGATAAGCGCGTTCAAACAAACAAACTCTTCAGCAATATAATTAGTAATGATTTTGTTAAAAATATACGTAATTAATAGTATCTTTAACTTTCCCAAAAGTCCATAAAATTGTTTTAATGATTTAACCAGGAAAGCGTAACAAATACATAGATAAATATGTAAAGGCTATTGAAAAGATTTAAATGCGTAAAGCCACTGGAAGGAAACGAGTGAATAAATTATATTAGACCGTCTCTATTATTGAAATGACAACAAAGCGTCCTCTCAAACGTCCTTCATCGTTGTCCGCTAACAAAAAACTGTTTGCGAACTGTTATCGCGCAATTATGTTGCGCATTTAGTTTTGAGTAGTACGCTGACTGTGTTTTGTTTTAATTGTTATCTTAAGATTAGAAACATACCTACCTATATCCTAAAGTAGTGTTCGAAGGTCATAGGGAATGCTAGAATGTCCATCATAACTACAATTTGTAGTATGCATTAATACCAGACCGACAATCAAGCATCCAGTCCGCGTGATAGTTAGCGTCATCGTAGCCTATAGACGCTCGTAATATCACATAGCGCATTGCCAACCTTGTGATTTAAAGATAATATGTCATACTACACAGTAATTTTACAGCCCTTCAAAAGAGAACAAAGCAATGGGAAATCTATTTTTGGCGGTAGAAATAGATGAGAGTGAGGACCGATACCGTCTGCACTTTTCTTATGAGGTCTACCTCATACATATATAGCTTGAGGTACTGATAATAAATTAGTATGAGAATATCTATGCGAATTATATTACAACGCACTAATTTTAAAAACTTTTCCTGATTTGATAATTTCTTTGAATTTTTTTTAGTCTATCTATCGAGGAAGGCTATATCACCACTAATAGGAGCGTAATAGCTAAACTCAAATGTTACCAACTTCTATGCAGACGAAGTCGCGAATTTTTATACCATACACACGAGCATGACCAACGCGGACTTTGCGGACTAGTGTCAGAAAGTCTGTCTAGAAAGAAAGAAATTTCTAGCGGAGCGAGCTTTCAGAAGCATAGAGGTACTACTGATATATCACGTGTCGTACGCGTTAATTACTGCGCCACAAACCTCTTCGAAGCGCATTCATACATCACGCCTGTGTCCTATCGGGGAGGACAAAGACAAAGATGCTCTCTTGCTTCCTTTACTCCGATTAGCCCTTTAATAACGCTCGTTTATTGTTGATATTTTTGGCCTGGTCCTTCTTTATAACCTCTTCTACCTGGTAAAGGTAAGGTCAACGTCAAGTATGCATAATGACAATACGGCTGGATTTGACCCACATAAATATGCTGAACCGATTGAATTTGATAGTTCTTTCAGGCATTTTAATAAGATTATAAAATGGAAGCTCATGAAAATGCGGAAAATATTAAGCACTCGTAACTTCCATGAAAAATGTCACTAACTTTAAAAATACACTCGATATGTGGGAAGCATCGAACTAGGGGGGAGTTTTATGTGGACCCAACATGCGAAAGTAAAGCCTTCTGCCGGTAGTTTACCCGACATAGTACGCAATTGAATTTAGATTCTGTCCAATAAATAAAACCCTGAAAATTTTAGTGAAGGGACCTGAATGATTACTAATTATTTACTATAATGAGAAAGGGTGAGTTCTATAATAAAATAGTATATGTGCGCGTACTAAAGTTGAATACCTCTTACAAAATAATATAGAAGACACTATCCTCCGTGAATACGTCCAAAAGCACATACATAAAACGAATGTCTTATTTGAGTCGAATTGTTCCAATCCTTTGGGTATAAGTATCATATGCCCTTTTTGTCACGGTCATGTTCTTCTGTGTTCTCCACGGTATGTACAAAATTTGACGCCCACAAACCCACGCCCGTATTTTATCTTTTGAAATAAATTTTTCAGGACTAGCTATGCCCGCAACTTCGTTCGCGTGCAGTAGTTTCTTTGGGCACCATACCTTTTTACTTTAACTTATATAAACTTCGAATGTTATATTTATTTATATATACAAATCAATAGCCTAAATAATAAGTTTTAAGCTTCTAGTTCTAACAATAGCGACACCTCCATGCAACTTCTCATCCCCCTTTTCGAACCCTTACAACTCTTATGTCGAATAAAAAGGTAACCTGTATACTTTTTAAGGCTTTAGACTATCTGTGTACCAAATTTCATTAAAATCGGTTCAGTAGTACCGTAGGCGTGATTGCATAACAGACAGACAGAGTTACTCTCAGATTTATAATATTAGTAAGAATTAAAACTTTAATTTATAAAAAAGGAAGCCGTTAATATGACAAAGTAGGTTTTTATAGATGAAAAAAAGTTTGTCAATTAGGTATTGCGATATTTAGTATTTTACTTAGGTTTAAAAAAATACCCAATTGAGAAACGACGTGTTTATGTTAGAAAATTACGTGTGCGTTACTTTTTACTGTTTAACTAAACAATTTGATTCTGTCTTGACTCAGACTATATCAGTCTATGATACAAGTCAATAATTGTATTTGATTAGGCTGGCTTAAGCGAAGTTTGTTGTCCCAGGACGAATTTTTGCCGGTGTTGTCGAATAAAAAATTTCGACGTAAATTTGTCAAACATATTTTAGTATTTTTAATTATTATCATTCGTACGTGTATTAGGAAGACAATTGCTGTGCATTGGTTTCAAAACGTACTTGTCTTCACTCATTATGAATTTATGTATTTGAATAGGTTGTAATAATTTTTGTATAAAATATGAATAAAACGTTACCTAGAAAAACGTTTGAGATTCAAATTCGCTAATTAATTAACAAAGGCATATCAAAATATCAAGCAGCATCAGAGTAAAATAAGCACGTAATTATATCACAGTTGCATTCCAGTAATGATTTCCCGTCTTACTGGTTTTGTATTAGAATTAAAAGATGATAAAGTTCGCTTTGTTCGATGTAATACAAACGCGGTAATGACGGATTTGAAGGTCGCTGTCGTGTTAAATCGTCACTGCGCAAGCGGCAATCTAACCACGTGCTAGAATTAACATTATATTTGATTTATGTTTTTGTTGATTGCCAATTGTTTGTGATATCTTAACAAATGCAAATAATTTTAACGTGTATCCTATTGGCACGTTTTTAATTTTGAAGATTTGTGTATTGGGAATAATTATCTATATTATTGTTAAAATGAAATAAAATCAAGGTAAAGATTTATAAAAGTTTCAGAAGTATGTTCATGTGTTTTACAAACAATCGCGTTTACCAATACCCACTTAATTTAATGTATCTAATGTATCATGTGAAATTGAGCAATCTCTACTGGTCAATCACATAAGAAGATTCCAGACTATCAAGGTTGTCTATGTGAAATTCAGGGCATAGTTGTATTTGTTATGGGGAGATTATAGGGCGACGACAAGTCGCGACAAGCGACGCCCCGGCGACTACATCCGAAGGTTAATTACTTCACAAAGATCGGGATTCTTTGAAAGTGATCCGTTACCGTAATTTTTCAGTCGGTTTCGTTGTACAAAGTTAATTTCGTACGGTACGCGCACAAGGACGACTGTCTATTTCTGAATGCAATGTTGCAATGCGCGGGAACGCGATTTATCCGCGACTTTTGCCTGATATTGTTCATAAGACGTTTGTTCCGATTGAGCGGAAATTTACCTCAATGAATATGTATTAATGAAACAATTTAAAATGATTAGTTATTTTCTCCAGTTTCCTAGCATAGAATAGTAGGTATGTATAACAAATGCCCAAACAATATAACATTCCAAAGCTTTCCAAATTTTATTTTGATATGAGGCGATAACTCTTGATGCGTTTTTAATATGTTACATGCATGCAAGATAATTTTACATATTCGTATATTGACGTTTAATAATAAAAATTCGTCCGAATAGCAAACAAATTAGTTGACTTGCGTTTGTCAGCTGATTATAGTTTTATATATTTCATATTAATTTGTATTAAAACAAGTATATATATATATACCTACGGTCATATAAAATTTAGGAAAGTTGATAGAACTGGGTCACGGTCTAGATCGATAACGTGCATTTACACGGAGCGTGCATACGACCAAATGTCCGGTCACATTTTATAATTACTTCATTATAATAAACATTCATGTACTAAGGTATGAAAAATTATTTTTGAAAACGTATTCCTTAATTGTATAAGAATAATGCTCACGGAAACCAAATTTATTAAATGTCAAATTTTATGACAAGAATCGTGATATTTAAAGTAAATAATAATATATTAGTATGTATCTCAAAGCATAATATTAGCGATAATCTTTTATTTAACGGGGTTCCAATGTTTATATCAAAAGATCGCGCTTATGTAGTATAACAACAAGGAAGTTGAACGGCGTCACAGCCAACACAAACTGGTTTCCATCATAGTCGACAAGTACTTCACAATGGAAATGTTTTTATTTTATAGTGCAGAATCATATTACCTCGGTTTCTTACTGGATATTTGTATCTGTTACACTTTTCACTAATAAGAAAAATAAATTGATTTTGTGACTTACTTTTGCAAGCAATAGCGATTTTTCTCGTCGAAATCCAGTTTAGAAAATATTAAAAATTCACTGATCACCTTTTATTAACAAACTGTTATATTTGATCAACAATATAAATGTTTAGCGCTTTATTTAATAACGCCAGAGCGAATAAAGCACTGTTTTTAAAACAAAGGCTGTCACTTCATAGAGAAAGCTGTATTGTGAGAATCTGTTCAAAATTTTCTTTTTCTGATTAGCTGAAAACAGCTGTTCACAAATAAATCCGCGTCTTGTAAGATTTCCATACGATCTACGAAACGCACGCACTGAAATAAAATGACAAGAGAATGTTTACATCAATACACTGCACAGTCGCAATGGCTGTTTCACGCACACTAGTGGGGAGTGTATGTACACGAAAGCGAAATATTGACTGGGAGAAGTGGGGATGAAAGAGGTCAATGACGTGAGCTAGATCTATGGTGCAAAACAGAGATGAGCAGACATCGATTTCATTAATAAGACAGAGACAGAAACACAACAAACTGGGAAATAAACACAAACACGGACTTCATTGGTTAATATAATTGTGTGCTATTGAGATATGATTACTACATGTGTGCATCAAAAGGTTCGTTCTCAGTTACAATTTACATGCATCATATCATAATTTCCAATGGTAGAAGATAATTAGTATTAATTGAATTATTTTATGTGTTTGTATATTTACTATTACGGGTATTTTCTTTGGATGTATTACTAGAATTGAGGATAATTTTTATTTCAAGCTACATAACAAGTAGAGAAATTCAAACTTTATTATTCAAAATTTTTATTTAATCAAATAAAGAAAAATTTTAGTCCGAAATAATCAAGGGTCTTTGCTGCTTGCCATCAAAAGGAATTAAGTGAGAGTTTGTGTATATTGTTATCTATATGAATAGATAAGAAAGGAATGAACAAAAGTATGCAGAGCTATACAACAAAGTTTAAAAAATACAATGTACAATAAATACATATTTATTTACCCAATTTACTCGTATTATTTTAAATAAGTAAAATTTTCCTTTGGATATTTATTACCTAATTGTTAAACAGAGTACTGATTGATATTTACAATTTTTCTTAACAGGAATTTAGTTTAAGCGTCTAAAATTTTGATTAATTTAATAGAATGTCATATAAATGTCAGATGTTCCATTTTTTTCCGAGTTCAGCGGATTACATAACAGTAATTTAGCCATTATCAAAGAACAGTCATAATTTGATTTCTAGTTGGAAATGATGCATCCCACTAAACTGCTTCCAAAATCACGTATGCATGCGGCAAAATGTAATACCATAACTTGTTGAATTAAAACGGGTTTTTTTACTACTTTAGACGTTAAAATAATAATGACTTTTGACAGCTGTCTTAATAATTGTCAATGTCAACTGTCTTCAGTTATACACAGTTTGATTAATGTATTAATCGTGAAGAATTAGCGATAAAACTTTGTGATAACTTGGCCAACTATCTACCGAGTATTATCTCATCGGGATATTACCACACTTGGCGTTGTGATATTTATTCTTCTTATTCCAGTTTTTGGATATTTTGTTGACGTAAGTGTGTTAACTAAGTTTATTTTATTACTTTTAGTAATATTTAATATTGTTCTGAAATAAGTGTAATGACTTTTACAATAAGATTTATTTCTTAAATTTTGGCGCATGTAAAAATAAAAGATGGATCTAATCAGAGGATGCCTCACAAGGTTCTCTCTCTTTATGTTGGCCCTTTAGAAGAATATGTACTTTGGTTATCAAAATCGTGTATTAAAAAAACTATTAAAACATAACATATAGATCCCAAATATATATAATAGTACTTTCAAACCAAATAATGTGGTTACATTTAAAAAACTCTACCTGTATGCTTTGTAAAAGGCAACCATAAAATAATGGTTATTTACCTATATTATATTTGACATTTTTATGTTATATTTCTTTTTACTTTAATTATAGAATTATATAAACTAATTAATATTTCCATTTTTTTTCCTCATAAAATCAATACCCAATAAAAATTACCCTTTTTCTGAATTCCAATTTTGTCTATTATAACAGGTATAAATATAGCGTGCAGAATTGTTGTTTCTTAATTTTGTGTTGTGACCATGTTACTAAGAGATCATTGCATGGATAATTTAGCTGACTGACCTAGAGTAAAATTATTATTGCTTCTCAGTAGTAATATATGTACAAGATATTAGATAGTGCCTGACTCAAGTAAGACCAGTTAAACAACAGCAGAGTTGAGGGTTGCCACTAGACAATGAGTTAGTACTCAGTCCATTTAGAATTACTAACCTAACACAAGGCTGGATTACGAGCAAGAAGGTCTTAGTGAGCACCACAAAGCACATAGCAATGAGAGTCACAGAGAGTGGTCTAGGCTGCAGAGGAGTATATTTGGCAAAATTGCTTTTATGTTGGTCCGTCTTCTAGTCATCGGTTAGAACATCACAAGTTTAGACTGTCCTGCCAGCTCGCATGACTTCAACCCAATAGGGCTTGTATGGGCTGCTTAAGAGAACTGTTTGGAACTGTTTCGTTGGCAACATCCCAGACAGGTTACCTACGGCAAGAAATGTTGGATAACTTGATTCATGCCCAGAAGGATTTCCGCATAAGTTTGAGCCAGGGGAGGAGTAAATAATAATAATAGCCTTTTATTCAGATTTTTCCTGATACTTAACTAAACACAGAATTTCAAACATAAAAAGAAAACATACAAAAATATAAAAGAAAATAATATTTTAGTATTTTAGCTTGCCTATTTTCTGTAGATCTGTATGCCAATGGCATAGGCCTCCTCCAATCTTTTTAATTCTAACCTTTCCTGAGCCACTCTGTACCATGTTACTCCAGTCACTTCTCTTATAACTTCATCCTACTTTTTCTGTGGTCTACCTCTCTACCTTTTGCCTCATCTAGGATACCATGTTGTCACATTCCTGCTCCATTTGTCATGACCTCTCATCATTTGTCTTGCCCATTTCCATTTTAGTTTTCTGATTTTCTGTGTGTTCTGTCTGTTCGACTAGAGATTTTTTTGCTACTAATGGTTCAGTTTTGTAAACTCTTGACATTTAACATACTCCTTTCCATTGCATATTGGCAAGTTGCGAGTTCTTTTTCCAAATCTTGAGTCAGAATCTATGTTTGGCGTCCATACATAAAGATGGGTAGTAAACAGGTGTTGAATAATTTACTTTTAATATTTGTCTAAAGATTTTTGTCTTTCATTGCCTCTTTCAAGTCCGAATATCTTTTCCATCTGTAATTCTTCGATCTACTTCTTTTTTCATTAGTTTTTTTGTGTTATGTCTTGCCCCAAATAGGTGTATTTATCAGTATACTCTATCTTTGTTTTCATTTGTAAGCACTCTAGCCTTTTCTGGGTTTAGTTTTAACCCTACTTTCTCTCTTTCTTTCACTAAGTCTCCTATCATTCCTTGGATAACTTTAGATGATTCGGCGAAAAGCACTATATCATCAAGGAATCTTAAATGGGTAAGCAGAGAAAAGTTTTAGAGACAGAGGATCTCCTTGTCTAACGCCTTTTCCAACTTTGAATGGGTTACCTTTCTTTTCTGGTTGGATTCTAGCTGTACTTTTTGCGTATACGTTTCTTATTAGTCGAATGTATTATGCTCAATACCTTGTTCTGCTAATGATTTCCATATGCTTTTATGTGATATACAATCAAATGCTGTGATGTAGTCAATAAATGCAATATAGTACATATGTAAGCTGGTATTCGTTGTATGTCTTTAGAACTTGACGTGCTACTTTCTCGTCCCTACGAAATCCAGCCTGTTCGATGGGTTAATGTTCGTTTAATGCTCTATGAACCCGTTTTAAAATAATCTTTGAAAAAAAATTATATATTTATATTGGACATAAGGCTGATGGGGCGATAATTTCCAGGGGAGGAGTTACCTTGAGTCCAAAGTTGTATGAGTTTGGTTTGGACTAATATATAATTTTAAGAGGTTTTTAATAGAATTTTCTTTTTCTTCTCATTAAGTTTTTAATATGATTAGCAGCTGATACTTTTATTTACGCTAGGAGCGAACAACTCAATTGATAAAAATACATATAAATTTTCATATATCAGCTTTTGCTAGTGATCATTAACTTTTAATGTGTGTGTAATTATCATATTGTAGTGATATTGCAATCATATTGCAGTAATCACGTTGACATGCAAAAATATGTTATTATATATTAAGATTAGATAGTCATTCTAGAATATGTATTTAACCGTCTGCGTGTTATAAATTATAATGCCACCATATGGTGGCATAACTAAGTGAAAGGCTATATAAAAAATAGGGTTTCTACTTTTTTTGTTGATTTAGACATTATTTTAAGTATTACTATAAAAAACAGCATGTTTAAAGTTACTGCCTGGTTGAATCAACATAAAACTGTGGCTTTTTAATAGTGACCATGTCTCTGCGCCAGATCAAGCATAGCTTTATATAAGTAATCTCTTCGCTCGATACCATAATTTTTATAAATGCCACGTTATTTGCTTATCACTAGCACTTCACTATCATAAACACTCCACACATTCATTTCGTAGATTAGTACACGTTCTTCGCTAGCGAACGCGTGCAGATCCTGCCCTCTAAGCGAATTCCCTATCGCTCCAGAGTGGCCGGGTTCACTCATTCCTCCTCTTTTGCAAGCAACGACTTACTGTTGGCCTGCTAACCCAATGGAGCCAAGTCTAGTCTCAGAGGCGCCCTCGGAGGAGACTTCGAGCTCGCTCTGATTCCGCTAACGGCCTTGTCTTTTCATTTGGTCGTGTTGTAATTGACGTCAGAGTTGTTTAGATTTAGGAATTTTATTATTTGTTACCAAATTCGTCCAAGAAAAATATGTGCTATCTAAATAATCACCTTACTATTACGCTTATTTTGCATGGTCTTCTAATTATACATTCAAAGTCCCTCTAAAATGTTTAATCTATCAAAACATATTTCATACAAATGAATAGGATAACTATGTCATATAAAATTGATTCTTTAACGGTTCGCGATAAATTTATTTCTAATTGTTTAGTTCTTTATTGATGTTAAATGAATAAACACTATACATACATTACTATCTCAGAACTAAGCGAACTGTACTCACAATAAGACGACTCAAACGGGCTTTACTATTGTAACGTAATTGTGCGTATTAATTGTGCAATACCGGCTTCATAGATGCTGCTAACGCATATGATGCCCAGTGCGAGGTTGGCGAGTGTGCTAGTAGGATCCAAGACAGGTATTCAAGTGAGACTCATGTCCGAGAAGGGATCAAACGTCTTTTTTAGACAGGTTGGTAAATTTATTACTATTTTTGAACCCTTCATTCTCTAAAATCACTACTTGTATCAACACATCATGTCATATCACATTTGAGTGTACTCAATAGCAGTGATATGTGATTTATAACATTATTTCAGTTACATTTACGTAGTTATTATTTTTTTTCAAGGTAAGGTAATGAAAATGTACTGTTTTATGGTTAGGTAAAGCTAATTACGTTATGTTTGCTTGCTTTAAATGACTGAAAATAATGACTTCCTAGTTTATTTTTCAAACTCACTGCCTCCTAAAGGAATTAGGATCTAAATGTTAGACGTTTTAACTATTAACACTTGGAAATTGTAACGGTAATCATACAGTACTTTCCCGATTCTAGTTTTCCTATCACTGGCTGATGTCTAAATTGGGCTATCGGAAGCACCCAGTATTAATAATACTAATTAAAAAATATTATAGGAAGTATTATTGAAACAGATTATATATCCTTTTGAAGAGATAAAAAACAAAATACCTACAGGAGGCCATTTCGACTGGTTAAGTTTGATTTTTATTAATCATCGTTATTATTTGCGATTACTAAATATCACGTTATTTAAGAGCACACCACAATCGCAAATCACATAAGTTCTACAATTGGTCATTAATGGTCAAGATATGCCCTTGAACTGTGAACTTAACTATAAAAACATACAAGCCATGGCGGCTATGTTGGTGGTGTCATTTTGTATATTAATTTACGTTACTAGTTTGACAGTTCAGTATTCTCATCTTAAATCTTGTCTTTAGCTGTTCGACACAGTAAGCAGTACATACACCTATTTGCTTGCTGATAAGAAAACAAAGGAGGCGGTTCTAATCGATCCGGTGCTAGAACATGCCCAGAGAGATGCGGACCTTATTAAGCAGTTGGGTTTCAAGTTAATGTTTGCAAGTATGGCTTTTGTTTTCGTTGCTTTTTTGTTTTATTTACTATAAATGTTTAGTATTTGACTACAGAATGCTCCCCGAAAACTAGAAACCCCCTTTCACATGTTTCGCTTCTGGCAACATATGCGTTAGCTATAGATATTTCTTTTAATATACCAGGTCGACTAATAAGCGACACCACAGACTATAGACGTTCGTAATATCACAAGGATATCACTAGCGCGTTGCTAACCAACAAGTCACAAGACTTGAAGATATTATGTCACATTAACCAGAATTTCTCTGCCTTTCTCACCCTTCAAACAGAATACAACAATGCCAATACTCTGCTATTTGGCGGTAGAAGTTGTGAGAGTGAGGTATCAATGTGGACGATCTTTGTATGAGGTCTAACTCATATATATGTGTGTGTGTGTACTTTTTTGATTAAGCATGCTTGGCAAAGCGCTGCTGCATGCAAGAGAGAGCAAAACAACAAGAAAAATCGATTTCCTCTTCTGATTTCAAAACGGTTTTTCTATGACTGCTCGGTTTATAATATAATATTGCATCTACAAATGTTCTTGTTCCTGTTCTTCTACAAATCTTACTATACAATTCTAGCTTCAATAGTAATCAAACAATAATATCATTCCCGTCTCATTTTCCAGTGAACACACACATGCACGCAGATCACGTGACCGGCACAGGGAAGTTAAAATCCTTGCTGCCGGGCACCAGGAGCGTGATTGGACAGACGTCAGGGGCCAAGGCTGACGTATATCTGAAAGATGGTGACAAAGTCCAGTTTGGATCTGTGGAACTCCTCGTTGCAGCCACACCCGGCCACACTAATGGGTGTTTGACTTATATCTGTCATCAGCAGGTTAGTTGTGTATGATCTCAGATTAGCCTCGAATACAATCCAAGGGTTTCATCATATCGGCCATAGAAAGTGCACTGATAGACATAGGGCTAAATAGGACTAGGACTATTTGCCCGTAATTGCCGCGCTGGTATGTGAGAGGAACAATTCTACTCCACCGACCCCGTAATACATATATGTGTGTTAATATATGTAATTTTTTGCCCTGGATTCCGGTAGATTAGAATACCTCTTTCTGCACCAGGTGTCGTTAGAGGCGACAACAGCATAGCTTAAATGCATAGAGCCACGCGTGCCTGGAATGGTTATGGGTAAAATTCCCCCTGTTCTTCGGAGTGAATATCATATCATACAGCCGATATAATGATGACGGATACATATTATTTGCCTACCTGAGTCATAGTAATCAGTAAAATTCATAGTAGTACAGTAATTCTGATGATAATAATGGTCGTGAAGTACTGGCAGAGTAGAATAGTACCTCCCTCTGTACCAGGTGTCGTAAAGGGGCGACTGAGGAACCAGAACCGTCAGATAGCGATATATTCATCCGAAACAGAGTTGCTTAAATGCACAGGGCGGGGATGGGTAGCAGCATCCCCGTTGCGAAATCTGCGCTCTGCGATTGCCACCATGCTTGCCTAGCGCGGCAATTATAGGTAAAATTTACCCTTTTTTGGGGAGGCCTATGTCCAGCAGTGGACTTGTAATGGCTGATATGATGACAGTAATTCGGAGTTGAATCGTATTGAGTAAAAGTAAAAAAATATATATTAATGAAATTAGTTGCATGTGATGTAACGTGTTATCCACACTCGATTGTCTTGTTTGCAATGTGCTCTCTACCCGAGCATTAATACCTTATCGATAATATAATCTTCTCAGTACAATGGGTGCTATTAAACGGTGTTAATATTCTATCTACAAATGTATACCTACACCATAAATGTATTCCTCTACGTACATACCATTATAAGTCATAGTTTATGTTGCTGTTGTTCTTATGCATTGTAAACTTTGTTTAAAATATTCCCACAACATCTCATACATTGTCCTGACTCCGTGGTAAGTCGCTTAAACCATTTGTGTTATGGACACCAGACAACAGAGAAATCATAAATATCCTACTTAAAATATATGTATTTCACACCCCGACACACAACAAACACAATTATCTTCGTATACCAATAGTATATTAGCACTGGCGTATCTAGGTTTAATATCGAGTTAATAGCCCAACATCTTAGAGTAGGCACTAGATCATCCAGAGGTGGGCACACCCCTCCCCCCCGGGCCCCGTTCTATATACATATATTGACAAGAAAAAAGTTCTTAACCGACCAATTTTAAAAAACCTATACGAATATGGGCGCAAAAGTAAATCTCAATGTTTGTGTATTAGCAGCCATGGACTATAAAGTCGCGGGTTTCAAGGAGTAGGGTTGCAGGCCCCACGTTGCCGACCGCTGGCCTATATAGTGTAGCAAACATCAACAATATGATTTCGTTTACACTCATTCATGAAGTACTATTGTTAAAATGAGGCTTTATTATATAAACATGCCGACGCAGGCATTCTTATAATAGGCATTGTTCTAGGCGATGGGATCTTAGATTGCTCTCCATTTTGTTTCATATAGCTAACGTGTCCTCCTTTAATGACTTAGGGTAATCTTTTAAATATTTTTACGAATGCAGTACTGCATCGTATGTTATATTTATTTTAGGAAGACCAATTACAATATGGTTAATTTATTAGTAAAATTAAACAATTATGGTTGAAAATAAAAAGTAGCAATATTATCGTAAGTTTGATTTGTAAAGGTATACCCGCGATATACCCGCTGCCCATAGCAAGAGAGGTCCTGTGTGGTAGACATAGGTTATCTCCACAAATTGCATGTATATCGAGTAACAACTGTTAATGTTCAACTACACACACCGACTAATTTAAGGATGCTGGAGTAGGAAATGCCACCTCCTCTATTCCGACCGTTATTCCCAACAATCTCCTCCTTCAGTCGCCCGAAATGCCTCCCTCCAGTCGTATTCTCATTGGCATACCACAAGCGAACGTGTACAGTACCTTCGTGTACTAACCCGCACTTGTGCGTTCGGGTTCCCTCAGTCTGCATGTTTGCAACAAAGAAGTAACCGTCTCCGACAACAGCCATTCGAGGCTATGTCCGGTCTCAGAGGCGTCCTCGAGTAACAGCCGCTAATCCCGCGGGTTCAATGGTATATAGGTTCGTCGTTATAAAGTCGCTCTGGTACCGCTGGAATTGACGTCTGAGTAGTTTAAATCAAATCAATTTTTTTTTTATTCAAGTAGGCTTATTACAAGCACGAATCGTCAAAAATAATAAATAAAACAATGTGATTTCAGAAATATGGAGTACTAAACTATATTACATATTTAATTTTATATTAAATAAATAGTTATTATTATAGAATTTAATGCTGCATATTTTCTAAATGTTTTCATATTTTCTAAATTCTATTATGTGCCGTGAGGTACCGGAAGAGTAGAAAAGTGCTATTTTACTCTGCCGGTATCAGGTGTCGTAAGAGGCGACTAAGGTACTAAAGTGGACAGCTTAAATGCACAGAGCGGGATGGGCAGCAGCACCCCCCGCTTACCCAGCGCGGCTATTATGGGCAAATCCCCCTTTCTTGGAAAGGCCTATGTCCTGCAGTGGACTTCCAATGACTGGAATGATGAAATTCTGTTAGGCTCATAATACTGATGACTCTGTTGCCCTAGGGGGTCATTAGAGTCGTCTAACATGTAAATAAGACCTACCTTATACTAGAATGTCTGTTAGTGCAGCATTAGGCTCGTTTGATTAGCGGAAAACAAATTAGAGGCACCTTCAAGTTATATCTTATATTCCAGGGCATAGCATTCACCGGCGACACTCTCCTCATCCGCGGCTGTGGAAGGACCGACTTCCAAGAAGGATCATCAGAATCATTGTACAATTCAGTGCATACGAAAATCTTCACCCTGCCTGAAGACTATACTCTGTACCCTGCCCACGATTATAAGGGGCAGACGGCGACCACCGTTGGTGAAGAGAAGAAGTACAACCCTAGGCTAACGAAGAATTTGAAGGAGTTCATTCATATAATGGCCGCGTTGAATTTGCCGTACCCTAAAATGATTGGTGAGTTACCGCTTCCTAATTTTTATAGGGATTTAGGCCGAAAACTCATTCGGCAGTGTTAAAGACACTACACTACTAGATAGTGATTGAGCGGCACATTTAGCCTTTCAATCATCATCTTGTGCGTCAAGGTTCGATCCTCACTCAAAATAAACATTTGTATGATGAATATATTAGTTTGTTCTATAGCTGGAAGTTAACATATAATGATGTATTATATTTGTAGTTCTTCTGTTGACTCATATCCGTAGCAGAAACGCTTTAAGCAACTTATCTCGGAATAATTCAATGTGGGAGATGTTTGTGTATTTGTTATTATTATTCAATATTGCTTGCATATAAATAATGCATAATATAGTGAAAAAAACACTGATAATGTTAGAGATTTCTAATGTGATGTCGTAAATAACTACATTTTTTCGCTTACATTGCAAACGCTGGCTGAATCGACTAGATAGATCAAAATAATGTACCTACAGTATTGTACACCTTAAAAAAGTTTACAAAAAGTCCGCGATGGCATATGTCTATCTCTTAGTCATATCCCACAATAACCATTGTTTATCCTTATTGCACCCGCGCATAAATAATAAATGTATATCATGATTATAACTTAAACATAGTCCTCTCCAAGTAAGTCCGACGCTGGGCGGTCATGGTAACAATCGCAAAGCGTAGCTTCGCGATGGGAACGCTGCTGCCCGTCCCTGCTCTGTGAGCTTTTTCTGTTTCGGGTGGATAAACAGCTATCTGTCGATTAAGATACCACCGTCTTCTCTTATAGTCCCTAGTACTGGGGAACTGTTCAACTCTTCCGGTACTCCTCGGCCATTGTAAGTATATATAGGCATTAAAATGTTTCTATTGTTTTTTTCAGATAAAGCAATCCCTGCAAACAAAGTGTGCGGTCTCTACGAGGTTTGACAAAGATTACTACCAAACATACTTCACTTTCCGAAACTAATTATTGTCTGTGATAATAAATCAATATAAAACATCATGTAAATAACAGGGGTTTTCTATATTTATTGACTTGAAATGTATTGTTTTTTAATTATATCCTGTTGAATTTGTATATTTTGCTTGCTAGTTGTTATTATTTTAATGGAATAATTTAAGATCAAAGTGTTAAATGCATTATTGTTTTTTTAATGTAGGTATTTATTTTTGTAATCGGACTAAATAATATATTTATCACCGTACATTGCAGTCTACTTTATTTGTTTACTAGTGATAAGTATATGATTGATAATTGTTGAAAACTATTTCTTACGAATAAAAAGCGTGATATTCGTCAAAATATATGCTTAAGAAATTAAAAAGGAAATATTGGATATTTGGTCAATAAGTTTTCTCTGTTCTTATTGAGTTCGGGAGATCTCAAAACTATTATAGTATTTATTAAGTTCCAGTAAAAATACCCGCAAACCAAAGTGTCTTGTTTGTAAATTATAAAAAAAGGGCATAGTGTTCATTCCGAATTGTATTATTATTATCATCCATTTAAGGTTCTTACTGAATAGTAAGAACCTTAAATGGAAAGTAGAATTACTTTGCCATTACCTCACGGCTGCTAGAATAGTACCCCCCAATGTATGTGACTTATGAGGCGACTGAGATAGTAGAATCAACAAATGGCGATGTATCGATCCGAGAAAGTAACTCAAATGCATAGGATGGGTATGGGCAGCAGCATCCCCGTCGCGAAAGTTGCACTCTATGATTGCAACCCGCTTGCCCAGCGCGGCATTTATGGGCAAAATTCCACCTTTCTTAGGGAGGCCTATGTCCAGCAGTTGACTTCCAATGGCTGGTACGAAGATTTCATCTGAGTTAAAGTAAACTGAGTTATTATTTCAAGAATATTGCTCCCACTAGGAATTCGGATATATTTAAAAGTAGGATTTCTTTGGTATTATTTGACACCCTAGCTGACTTACGGTTCTGAGATATTGTTTTACTACGTGTATTATTGAACGTAAATAACGTAATGGGTGAAAGGCTCTCCTTTGCCTTCTACTCCTCTGTGTAGAAGGCATAGCTCGGAGTGTCTCTGGGTGATCAAATACGAAATTGGGAAATTCTTAAAAAATCAAAGTTTTTAACGTATCCCAGTAGATCAGCAAGTTGAGCGGCAATGAACTTGGCATATAACGCGCTGAACTGAAGGCCGATGGGCACATCCCATCCCATACCTTTAATGTACCTTTTTTGAGCGGCTTCATGCTCGGAGGCAGCCGCGCTTAGCCATGGTGAGGGATAGTCAAGTTGTATGAAAAATGAGCTAAATGAGCTCGCCGATGGGCAGGGTAGGCCCACGCGTTGGCTGTGATAGAATTTAATTTGCACTGCAATTGTTATTAAAGTTATGCTATGGGGCTGATCGTCGAGTACGTGTCTTCGTACTCACAATCTTACAATCGCATACACGCTTACAACTCGTCGCTGATAGAATTGGAATTTACAATTCGAATAATACAATTGAATGGGCTTAACTAGCTAATGCTGGACTGTCCGAGCACATTCTATGGTACTCGCTCTTGCGAGACTTCTCCGTGGAGGTTAAAGATAAGTATAGAAATAATACTCGAATAAAGTAGTAAAGTATGTTTACTTGCGTGAAAGTAATTCTGATGGAGGAATTTAAAGTGTTAACTGTTGTCTGTCTTATGCGGCTTTTTTATATAAATACTATTACTACTAGCTAAATCTTTGTCCTGTCTTAACTACATGTTTACTATAATAAAAAAACTGTAAACTATCCAAATTGGACCAAATTACAAAACAAACAAAATATGATTAATTCTTATCCTTACTAATATTACAAATGTAAAAGTAACTCTGTCTGTCTGTTACGCTTTCCCGCTTAAACCTCTTAACCGATTTTGATGAAATTTGGCACAGACAATCTTTAGACCCTGAGAAAGGACATAGACTATTTTTAAATTCGAAATAAGGGTTGTAAGGGGTCGAAAGGGGTATGAAAAGTTGTATTGAGTATCGCTGCATTTAGAGCTATAAACTTGAAACTTATTTTTCAGGCCATTCATTCGATATAAATAAACATGATATTCAAAGTTTGTATAAGTTAAGGTAAAGAGTTATGGTACCCAAAAAAACTATTCCACGCGGACGAAGTCGCTGGCACAGCTAGTATTATATAATTATGATTTAGAAGTTCATCCCGGACAAACATCGTGAATGTCCAGAAGTTGGAACTAACTGGTTGTTCCCATCTGTCACCGAACACCTACAAAATTGTTTAAAGGATGGTGCCCTATCCGTGAGCATGCTGTTATTGAAAAAAAATTGTGTAAGTCCTCAAGAGATGGCGCCACTTATTCCATAAACTAGTATTGAACATTACGTAGGTACTCGTAACGCCGAAGTGTTATGTTGCTATTTCACCGTAAATCTATAAATATATAATATTGCACTACAATTTTTTTATTGGGAAGTAGGCACTCGTTTAAATGTTATAAATATGCATTAAATGTGTAAAAAAGGAAAACTAAATATATTTTGGTACATTAACAGAAAACAAATTGAAAACTAGCCAATGCCCATGAATTCGTCTGTGTGACGTTAAACTTTCTGAGTTTGTCGGATATTTTTTTCCTATTTCAATATTAACGGTAAAATTTATTTTTTCGCTGAACACTTTTTCCTATGCTGGAACCTATTTGTATTATAGTATTTTATCCATTGATGATTGAATCGGGATTGATGGATGCAATTTAAAAAAAATATATGTACAAAGCAACAATGTCAGTCGCTCGTTTATAATGGATGTTCAACCACTACCGGGGCTTATCGTCATTTTCCGGGCCTACATCCTATTTCCTCTAATGAGCGGCCAATAATTACATACTTAAAATTATTAACCTACCAATTTAACAACTAATATGATTAATTAGCGGGCTTAGGTATTTACCCGGGCTTGCAGCAATCAGGCGGATTGACTAATTCTAATGTTTATAGTGGACTACTTTACATTCAAAATATTTACGAGTCGACTTAAATTCTTAATGATTATTAACTATTAAGGTAAAAACATATAATTCATCGAAATATAGGGTAATTTTCTCACTGATTTATTGTGTGCAAAATCATGTTGTAAATCAGTTGCATGAGTAAGTTAAGTCAATTATGATTTAGTTTATGAGCGTTAAAAAATTATAAGACAATGGTTCGGTTCTTTAGATAATTCTTAACTGGCAGCCAGCATCGGTTTAGTACCTAAATTTTATCTCGTTGGTCCCGTTGGACTTTTGGTCTTTAAACTGTTAACTATCCATATAACATATTTTTCCAATTAAACTTCCGATTGCGCTGATTCCGGATAGACTCAGATCTGTTAATTACAAACATAAGAAAATGTTAATATATACTTTGACCTTGATCCTGTTTTATATCGCGAATGAAAATCGCGCATTTGACGGTCGTGTGAGTTCAAAATGAGGTAGACCTCATCTCATACAAAAGGTCGTCCGATTTGGTACCTAACTCTAACCTATTTCTACCGCCATCTGACGGGTAAAAGATGCAGTGAAGTTATTGAGTAATATGGCATAATATCCTCAAGTTACAAGGTTTGCAACCTGTTTGTGATATCACACGGACTGCATGCTTGTTAGTCGATCTAGCCTAATAAAAACGTTAGTATTTAATCGCGCAAGTTACACGTAGCGTATGAATCCAGACCCACGAGGGATGGTGCGTTTTCGGTGGCTTATAAACCAAAAGTTATGTAATTTAATCGTTTTCCAACCTCATTCGCCGGCTCTATTTAAGTTGTACAAGATTTCGAATTAATTCAGAACCAGGCATCCTAAAGGTGAGAGGTATGCAGGGCGCATTGCAGGGCAAAGTTTGAAGCGAAGTTCGACCAGTCACCGATTTCCGATAATCTAAGATATTTTTACCATGGCCACCTCTCGTAGCTATGGCAACCGACGGGCATCGCCGTGAGTAATGGGTCGCCGAGTATCGAGTGGTAGCAGGCTATATATACACAAATATTATATACTAGGCTAGCTAACGCGACAAACGTCCTGTCCTGTTTCAACTATATATGAAAAAAATAATGTGGAAGCATTATTTTAAATTCATATATAAATTATCCTACATCAGAAATTAGATCAAACTATACACCGTAAGCAAATATTTAATAAAATCGTTTCGGTTGTTTAGAAGTTTATCCCGGACGAACAACGTGACACGAAATTTTTATATATAAAGATTTCTGCCCGCGAACCCCTATTCGATTTGGAGATTACATCGGGCTCGTGGTAAATTTTATGGTAGTAAATGTAACATATTATAATATCCTTCTCTGGAGTGCAAGGCGAATTTATCAAAATCACAGGTTAAACCACGAAGGCTTAACAAACACATAAATATATAATACATAGTCAGACAGATATAAAAAAAAAATATTGTAAAAATAAGTGCGAACCAACGGTTTAGACTATTGCAGCGAATTGGCAAGTTAAAGTGGCTCTGAGCAGCAAACTTTGCTATTTTTGAAGAAATTTGAATAAAATTTAGTATAAAGGTTATTTATTAAAAGTCATGAAACACGAGTAAAATTGTTTTTCTAAAATCATCCCTTAAAGGAGTAATAGGGGGGTGCAAGGTCAGTATGCAAGTTCTAGAACCTAACGCGGGTGAAACCGCCGGGCGCTGCTAGTTTATAATAAGACGGATGACTTTTTTCGTTCCTTGTATAACTCACCTGATTAGTAAATTTATTTTATCATCCCTTCAGGGTTTTAGTAATTCATTTATCTGGATTTAAGTGTCTGGATCTTTAGATCACAGGGTTGGCGACACACTAGTGATATCTTTATGATGTCACGAGTGTCTATAGGCTGCGGTCACGTTGATCATCAAGCGGACGAATGCTTGTTTGCTGACTTCGTAATATAAAAAATCAAATACAATAGATATGTTATACAATAGTACACTTTTATTGTAAACTAGCTGTGCCCGCGACTTCGTCCGCGTGGAATAGTTTTTTTGGGTATCATACCTCTTTGCCTTAACTTATATAAACTTTGAATATCATGTCTATTTATATTGAATCAATGGCCTGCAAAATAAGTTTCAAGTTTCTAGCTCTAAAAATAGCGATACATTCATACAACTCTTCATCCCCCCTTTCGACCCCTTGCATACCTTGTTTCGAATAAAAAATAGCCTATGTCCTTTCTCAGGATCTAGAGATAGTCTGTGCCAAATTTTAACAAGATCGGTTGCAAGGTTTAAGCGGGAAAGCGTAACAGACAGACAGACAGACAGAGTTACTCTCGCATTTATGATATTAGTAGGGATACGTAAGGGGTATATGGTAATTGAGATAAACTCGGTGAAAGCAAAAGCGATGGAAGGAAATGTAACAAAATATCACAAATAAACATATCTATAGACGTGTAAAAACGCACGGAATTAAACGTGTTAAAAGTTTGACGGGCCCAATAGCGCAAATGGAAAAGATCCTATCTTGTGCGCCAGGAGTCGTGGGTTCGATTCCCACCAAGACCAGATATTTATATAGAGATATTTGAGTTTGTATGTAAATGATGTTGGTGTTAAATATATATATTATTAATATATATTACATTTAAGTAGTATCTTTGTCATTCCTCTGTTGCTTGGCGTCCGTAACACAAGTGATTTAAGTGACTTACCACGGAGTCAGGTCAATGTATGAGTTGTTGCGGATATTTATTATTATTATTCATTAATTATTTATGTGCTTTTTCTAAAACATTTGCTTATTTTGTAGTGTTCCATGTAATGTGATTAATGCGTGGTTTACAAGCTAAATCCGGAGGGATGGCGTTGTCCCAAATAGCGGTCCATCGCACTGCGGCGCTCGTGCCCTCGCCAGCACGAGTCATGGCCGCAGACCTGGATTCTGTGCTACTTTGTCACCTAGCGATGCTCTGTATTTGGCACGCTCGAGGACCTCATGAAATTTTTAACAATCGGTTAACGGCTTTTGACAGTGATCCAGTGAACGCAGATGGCAGTGATCCTGTCTTGTGCGTCGAAGGTCGCGGATTCGATCTTCACCCAGGACAAATATTTATATAATGATATTCATGTATGTTGTGTGTCAGGGTGTGATCATCGGAATCAGGTCAAGGTATAAGATGTTATGTGAATTTATTTGTACTATATATAATAATGTTTATTTCACTTCCATTTTTATTTATCACTATCGACCCGCCCCGCCTTTGCACGGGTGGAATGAGGATAAAAAATTGTAGGTTATCCCTAAAACATAGCCTTAATTGTAGATCGTTTTAAGTTGTACAACACATTAGAATATACTAAAACTATCTGTGTTTTTTTACTATACTATGCATGTATTATACATATAAACGATCCCCTCGAATCAATCTATAATTTTAAATAAAATCGCAATAAAATCCCTTGCGTTGATTTAAAGTACTAAGCATATATAGGGACAGCCAGACAGCGGGAAGTGACTTTGTTTTAAAAGTATGTAGTGATTATACCAGCTGCATCCACCATACATCCACTGCTGGTCTATAGGGATTCTGAAAGTTGTGTTCCTATCTTATGCGCCAAAGGTCGTGGGTACGATTCCCGACCAAGGCGCCATTCTAACGTGGTGGCGGCTATGTGATGAAGATTTGTGTTTGGGTGTTGAAAATATATGGTTAAGAAGTATTTGAGATTACTCTGCTATCTGATATTTAAGATTTATTTTTCAGATTTAAGATAATTTATGCTTTAAGCTACTTAATTCGGAGTCAGGGCAATGTATTGCATGTGTAAATTATTTTTTTAGGTAATTTACATTTTGCCTAGCAGTTTTGCCTGCACATCCCAGCGTTGTTACATTCAAGATACGCTGCCCCAGTCGCTTCTGGCTGAGAGAAGGATTGTTTCAGACATAGGGAAGGATTGCTTCAAAATTATGTGTAGTCTTTAAATTGTGACCGTGATTATGGCTGTGGATTATTGTGTGTATTGTGATATAGCATAGCAGAGTCCCCTTGGCAAAAGTTGCGCTTTCCGATTGCCAACATGCTTGCCCAGCGAGACCTATGTCCAGCAGTGGTCTTCCAATATTAATGCTTCGGTTAGTGGAAGATGGACGTACCATAAGACAACGTAACTAGAAGTTAGGGATCGCGCTAGTTGCAAGCCGCATCCCCTTAGTGTCCTAGGGTAGATATGATAATATTAACATCAAATTATTTATTAACCTACTTATGTTGGTTCAATGACCCGTATCGCATATCTCCCAAAATTTATATGCTTATCTAAACCAACGGAACAGCCTATTTAAAATAAGAAAACCATGACTATCTCAATCACATGAGTCTCAATGTCTCAAAATCTCAAGTCTCAATGACATGAGTTGATCATATTTAAGTCGGGTCAAGTTTTGTACAAACAAAAAATTATATATAATGTATACATAAAGGTTGTGAATTTGTGTTTGTATGTGTGCTGTGTACAAGTGTAGTTGATAATAATTTATGATATGTCCAAATAACTTTGTCATATTCAAAGGTATTTGAGCTGAAATAGCAGCCGTAAAATGTCTACTGCTGCACATAGGCCTCCCCAAGAAAGGGGGAAATTAGCCATAATTGCCGCGCTGGGCACAGCTTGGTGGCAATTACAGAGCGTAGTTTCGATAGGATATCATTCCATTAAAAGTTCGGCTTAGACGCAATAGATTTAGTCATATTAACAGATAGGACATGTCATTATCATCACCAGTCTCGTGGTTTTTCAACTTTCTTTGATTGTTAAAAGGTGAATATACCAAATGTGTGCATTTAGATTCGTCTATCGGATAAAGGTGCCAAGAGTAACTGTCCCTGTTCACTTGATGCTGCGAGCTCGCTCCGAGTGACCTGGATACAAGGAGATGCTTGTCGCACTGCAGTTTGTTGTCACTTAGCTGACACGAAATGGCACTATGTGGTAATTTAAGTTTTCACAAAGAGATCCTTAATTGCTGAATACATGGAACGCATTTGAGGCTAGACAGAACCTTTTCTTTGGTACTGATTTTTTTTTAGAAATAGAACTTTGAATTGAAGTGAATTAAATACTTTTGTACGCTTTTAAAACACAACAGTTCTGCATAGATTTAACTGAAATATTGACATGACATGCAACTAGCTTCAATGCTTGTTATTATATAATATATCTTGTGTCAGTAACTGCAGACGTTATACAATAACTTTTTCAGTCAGTATTAATATTAGATTGCTTTGTTTGCTATGTTGTTCATTATTTTAAAATGAAAAGAAAATTACGGTTTTCATTCAAATTATTTATGTTTTTAAAAGGCATGTTCTTATTTTGAAGTTGCTTAAATAAGTTTCTAAAACCACAAGTTGTTCAGACATTGACATGAAAAACTTCCGATTAGAACATTTTTATGACAAATGACAAAAATATTGAAATTGTTTTCGTAATACGATTAAAGTTAAAAATTCTTAGATTTAAAAGAACCATATTGCAATATAAGACGCTAAACCGTTCAATATCCGCAACTACGCTTATTTGCGGCTTCAGGACGTGACTTCCAAGACCTAGGTGGAGCTCGGAGGAAAAAATAAAACACAGATCGCGTCTTCGTCGCTGCCAGCACAAATCCAATTTGCGGGAGTTGCGTCCCTTTTTTATGTTCGTGTTGTAAGTTTAAAAGTGTTATATTGGAAATAGGCATTTATTCAATCGAAAGGTGCAATTTTATTGTTTATATTTAGCATTTGAATTTAGCATTACGTATATATAATGGGATTAAGGAGGTTTTTATGTCACTGAAACGTTTTAAAAACTCTAGAAATGACCTACAGTATATTTTTTTAATGAAATTAATAAATAAATAAGTTTGTAAGTTTTTTATTCATGTATTAGAAGTAAATTTTACGAATGTTTTTTTATTTATGACTATATATTACAATACAAGATCAACCGACGCAATTGTCTATCTGTCTGTGCGCTAAAGAAGAAGCTTTCACTAATTGTAATTTGTGGAGAATTTGTGTAAATGAGTTAAAACATAAAGTGTGTAAAGTGACGGATCAATTATCTATTTGAACTTAGCAGAACAATTGATGATAGAGATATCCTTAATTTATTTAGATCTAAGGAAAGCTTACTGTTTTTATTATATTTCTAAAAATAGCCACAAAATGAGGCAGTTGGAAAGCTATTTAAACGGATACATTAGATAGATAGATAGATGTTTCTTTCCCTTTTTTTGCGTTTTCTGGACCTATAACGGATACAGTATTATTAATTTAAATATATTCGTCAAATTATGTTTCATTAATGTCATAATTTAGCAATCGCAAATAAATGACCTGCAAAAAAAACAAGTAAAGGTAGCTAGTCATCAACCTCTCTAAGAAAGGGCATAATTCATAATTGTTGCGATTCGCGACGGAAATGCTGCAGCCCATATCCGCCCTGTTGCTTTAAAGCTACACTATTTCGGATGGATATACCGCCATCTGTCGGTTCCGGTACGTCGAAATACTATTCTACTCCGGCTAAGTGCTAAATGCTAGTTAATAAATGTATTTTTATTATTTATTTTTTACTAATGTACCAGAATCGTAGTGCATTTTTAGCAATTTCTTCTGGATTAATTATGTTGTTATATACCTAACCTCAAAAGAAACCTTTTGAGGTTAGGTATCACTGCGCCAAGCTCGCTCCATGCATTCATATTATGTGCAAAAAAATAAAGCAGTTGAACCCACTCTCTCATCGATTTGGTTTCTTCTATTGATATACTCGTATAAATATATTTGACATTTCGCGAAGGCAGCAAGAGTCAATGCCCATGGGAGCGTTGTCAACAACAGCCGAAGCCCCGGCCCTGATATTAGGTAAATGTCGAACAAATTTCACGTGTACTGAGTTCGTTGATGCTTATATATATGTATAAGGTAAATAAAAACGATTCATTCAAAACTCTTTTTGGCGCCAAAACACACCCAAAGAAAATATAGATAGACAAATATTTCTCTTGGAATTAGAATATATTACATTACATATATATACATACATTACTTCATGGGCTCATCATTGTTGTCTTTGACGAAATATGGCACGTGAATTTACTTGAACATCAAGAAAGGACCTAGCATGCATTTGATCCCGGAAATAATTCCGCGAGAAGCGACTGCACCTTATTAATATGACTAAGTCTTTACGGGATTTAGGGGATCGGGAATATTGTGTGGAAATTGTTTTATCTACTGTTTGTATGCAGCTAGGTAGATTACAGGTTACATATAGTGACTAAAGAAGGGGATAAAAACTTCCATAGTAACAGGGTCAGCTGGAGAAAAATGTACTGAGCAATAGAAATGTTCAACCTATATGTCATATTTATAATTCAAAATTGCTTTTGACAAGAAATAAAATGCAAGCTGCTTGATGCTCGATAAGAGATAGTATGAGAACGGCCATCAGTAGCATATTTTATTTCTAAATCTGTCCTGGATTTTGAAATAATATTCCAAATCCATGTCATGAATATTCAAAACCGGACCTGGCTAGTTATAAAATCCAGTGCCTTGCGAAACTAGGCGAGCTACTAAGTCCACAAGTACAACCATTCTTATTACTTATATAATAATAATTAATATAAAAGCGCCGTGAGGTGCCGGCAGAGTAGAATAGTACCTCCCACTGCACCAGGTGTCGTAAAGGCGACTAAGGTACCAGCGCGGTTATGTGCAAAACATCTCCTTTCTTGGAGGGCTTTCACCCTCAGCTGGATATAAGGATATGAATGAGGTTGGTATGATGATGATGGTGACTATAATAATGTATAATAAAACATTCTGTTTTAGTTATTTTTCAAGAAAAACTAAAGAAAATATAAAAGAGAGACGTCTCAATTCAGGTGTTTGCGAGTGTACATCAAGCGGTGAGTCAGCACTCGCGAATGACACATCAGATCGGTGAGTTATAGAGGCAGTAGACTACTGACGGGGCGCTTCGCCCCGGCTTATCGTCGTATGACAAAAAAGCATTAGGTTTGTATAGCTGGGATATCATTTTCACTATAGGGAAGGCAGCAAATGCGAAGTGTGATTTTGGAACACAGTGTTGTTTATGTTTGCTACTTTTTATTATTATGTGCACATATTGATTGAAAGTTTAAATGTCAATTTAATTGACTTTGATTGAGTTCACCATCATCATCATACTAGCCAAAAGTCCACTACTGCAACTCTCCAAGAAGGAGAAACGCTGAGCAGGCGTGTAGGCAATCGCAGAGCGCATCTCTCGCGGTGGGGATCCTGCTGACCATCCCCGCCCTGTGCATTTGAGCTGCACTGTTTTGAATGGATATACAGCCATCTATTCTGGTACCTTAGTCGCCTCTTACGACACCTGGTGCAGTGGGAGGTACTATTCTACTCTACCGGCACCTCACGGCACATTGAGTCAACCGAACAGTTTTATTCCTATCTTGACTAAATCAACAATATTCTTTTCCGCAAATGAAGAAAATGAGTTGGTCTTCTATAAGACATTCAATTGCCTTTCATTTTCATTACTTACCTTTGTTTGGTACCTAGATTTGTTGTTTAGGAATCTTGATATGTACTATTGGGATTTTTTTCTGTATTCCTAACAATTTTTCAGCGGTGAATATTATTTTTCTTCACGTTGATCACATATAATGAAACATCTGAATGATTTCAATATTTTTTTTAAAATTCGTTGTCAATATAAAAGCAGTTTCTTTCAGAGAACCTTTTATTTTACGCACGCATTAAACATTTTTCTTTTTCCCTCTACCAAGTAACTTTAAAACTTGTGACTATCTCTAAGAAACTACAGACTACCCAATCCACGGTGTCCCAATCAATATTGGCCTGCCCCGTAGTGCGATGAAAGCTGGGCTTAGTGTTCTAGTGAGGGAGCTTTAGGATCCAGAAACCACTGCACTCTGCGCGAAATATTACGAGCTCTCTCAAGGGTACACAAGTATAGGTATCCTAAATGTTCAGATCCTATTTGGTACTAGTAAAATGCAATTGGTTAATATGCATTTCTTAAAATATTATTTAATTTGAATTAAAAAGAGGTGAACCTTAATATAAAACTTCAGCAACATGAATTTAATCCTTGTTTTACCGCTTCTAAGAATCATATCCATTAAAGCATACATTAAAAATGCTACTTATATTTTCTATTGTACAGTGGCCGCTCTAAGAGATTTCTTGTCCTTTGAAGTGATATATGTATGTATACGTACTTCAATAATTCATAACAGAATATGATAAATAATGTTGTAATTAAATTATATTAGTAACACCAAAATTTCATGTATATATTTTTATTATATTTCAATGATGCTGTAGTATCACAGTGGATGCACAGTACTTAATCAAAGTCCTACAAACTTATAAGTGTATAATTTAAAGTTGCATCTAGATAAACACAATTTAGGGAAGGTACCTTACACAAACTACCTTAACTTAACTGCCAAACTACCTTAAACATATTGTTAAATTTAATAATATATATATACTATAATATGTTGAAAAATACCAGCTTTTATTTGACGAATATTAAGTACCTGCCAGTACAATGGCGGAGAAAATCGATAGTTGTGCTCGTCTGTGAAACCAGAGATTAGTATCGACGTATAGCAGTAGGTAGCTGAAGACTTAATGCGCTGCATCCGAGTTGAGCCTTGACAAAGTTTCACTGCTATGAATTTACTTAAAATTTTGATTTTCTACCGAATAGAACTTATAGCCTACAAGGATAATAGGCCTACCATAGGCGCTTTTAAATCATCATCATTTAAAACATCAAAAAATCTACAACAATAGACATACAATAAAATCTATAACTATATCTGCTTATTACAATATTATACAAATGGCCGATGATCCTGTCAACCGGTGATAAGGGTCATTTAGTTAGATCATTGAGTGGCCTACTTTTATACTAGTCTACAGGCACCAGGCGGAAAACTAAATTTATAGTAGGTTTATTACGCGAGCCATTAGAAAAGAACCTACAAGAAAAAAATATCATGATAAGGGTCCTTAATGGTAAGTATTAATGGAACCCATATCAGCGTCGTGAACCAATGTTATGCGATTGCCACAATGCCTGCCTAGCGCGGTAAAATCTCACACGTAATGAGAAGGTTTATAATGATCATAATAAAATGGAATGACGTATTAATGGCACATTAAAACTTGAATTCACAAATAATCATATCTTGAAAAAAATGTAGAGCCGCCATTACAATTGCATTTTGGATATCATGTTGGTTGACTTGGCAAGTTCGATGTATTGTGTAGGTCAATGGAAAAGAATGGCCTGGAAATGAGCCAGGACAGCAGTGGTTTATAGTTCTATCGGACGTACTCGTAGGTCTTTTGTGAACTGATTCGCAAGAAATGGGAATAGATGTTTTTTATTCTCATGCATCTTATACATTGACCTGACTCCATGGTAAGTCGCTTAAAGCACTTGTGTTATGGCGTCAGTCAACAAAGAAAACACAAATATCATTATATAAATATTTGCATTCGGTGGAAATCGAACCCACGACCCTTGACGTACAAGATAGGATCACTACAATTTGAATTCAGGATTGGCGGAGTAGATTCAACATACCAGGTATTTATGACGAACTTACAAACTCGGTAGTTAGTTACTCATAAACTAAAATACACAACAATCGGAGTCAGATCTTTATATGAGATACGTTGATCTGACTCTGAGATAACGAGCTAAAGCACTTGTGTTACGGAAATCCGAGAACAGAGGAATCTATATACATAAAAGGACATTAGACTGATTGACATATCAACGCAGGGTCTAAGCTATAAGGGTTAGAAACTTGAAATTTTCACAAGGTTTCCTTTTATAACGCAAAGGAGCACTATGAAAGTTGTTTTGAAAATTCACCCCTTAAGGGGGTAAAATAGAGGTGCAAAGTTAGTATGAAATTTTGCTGTTTTTGTTATCATTAGAATGAAATTAAGTATCTTCAATGAAATTCACGAAACACAATTTATGATATGAACATTTATCCAGGATGAGGATCGACCAACGACCCTTGATGCATAAGAATTGACTACTAACTTTATTACTGCCATCTGCGCCATTGTACCTGTATTTTTTTTTACATATATATTTATAATAAATATATTATGCATAAGGAACTTTTGTTATCCCGGGAAGAAGTCTATGCTGCTTTGTCACAGTTGAACTGAGCACAGTGGCAATTCCTTAGGGATAAAAACTCGTGATAGAATGTATTCTTTGTAAGTTTATGTGCTATTCCAAGACCATTAATCATCTCAGTGTCAAATTTCGTTCAAATCTGTTTAGCCATTCCGGCGCGAAAGAGTAGCAAATATCCACCCATAAAGACTTGCATTTTTTATTGTTTATTCGGATTATTATAATTAGTGGAGATCGCAGATATCATACAAACAAGCGCAGCGTAGGGCGTCCAACCGCAAGACAGACGGTTTGACTAAATCCGCAGGATCGCGCTGGACACAGGCCGCATATAACCGGTCCTATTGGAGATTACTTGGAGGCCTGTGACCAGCAGTAGACGTCTTATGGCTGATACGATAGTGATGATAATGACGATTATTGCTTGCAAAAGAAACTAAATCAGCAGATTAAACGGTTTGAATGCTGCAAACAAAGATCATGTAACAAAGATTACGTCTAAGCGATTTGTTTAACTTTATCAAACTTTCATCAATCGGGAAACTTTCGAGTTAGTTAATTGATTCAAACTCAAGGAATGTAGAGTTCCACTTTAATGAACACGTTAAACGCCTGATGCTGTTATGCCTTCGCTCCATTTATTCTACGAAGTATCTGTAATAGTATCTATTTTTATTATTTAATTTAATTAAATCTATACAAATAAACGCAATTTAGGTGTGTGTTATTCTAAATTAAGAGCTTCTCGCTAAATGCAGATGAACGTATGTCGGTATCTACATCAAAAAATATTTCTTTAATTTTTCCTCGGTCTGCCTGTATGTTTTTTCCAGCTACTTTTTGTTCTGTGAAATATCTTTAATAGCATATTTTTTATTATTTTACTTAGTTATATCTATATATAAATAAAATACATGTGTCTGTAATTCTAAATAAAGAAATTTTTACTAAATGCAAATTACATTTAAAAATATTAAAATAAAAAAATCTTCTGTGCGCCAGTATGTTTGTTCCCGCGGATCGGAAGGTCCGACTTTAACGGGATTTTTACTGTCAAATAGCTAATGTTATAAGGAGTAACTTAGGTTACTTTTATTATTTATTATTATTAAGGGAGCAAGAACCACGCGGAGGAGACTGCAGGGCAGGGCAACCTATATACCGTTAATACATTTGACGGTGTGTAGATAATGACGTAAAGATCAACAAACTGAAGCCAGAAGAGAGGAGAAAAATTTTCCTATATTAAGATTTCAACAAGGCTAAAAACACATTCCTTAATTTAAAAGGAAATTAGTCCTATTAAACTATCGAATTCAAATGTTTTGTTTTCAGACGGTATGTGAACTGAGGAAAAATGTTTCCAATTAAATCAGTTTCAATCTAATAGTGTTGTATGTTATGAACAGACAGTAGATTGGTTTTATATATCAGTTTGTGCCTAGATGTATATTTATATATTGTAGATGTTATGTAGATGCAGACGAGCAGGGATAATAGTTGTCTTCAAATTTTGTTCCACACTATCAGAGCCAATTCAAAGAATATAGGCCTATAAAAGAAGCTCATCATTTTATTGTTTTTTTTGTGTATTATTTTTTCTGTCGCATCTAACTGTACTCTGCTGGGCAACCCACGACTAAGGTACCGGAACCGATAGATGGCAGTATATTTATCCAATACAGCATATATCAAACGTTACGGGGCAGAGATGGGCAGAGGCATTCCAGCCACAAAGTAACGCTTTGCGATTGCCATCACTCCCAGCGTAGCATTACGTCTAGTAGTGGATGTTCCGCGGATGCCATGATGATTATTTGGTCATAACAGAAAATAAGGCTGATTTAATCAAACGAAATTGTATTTATGAGTACATAACTAATATATAGAACGCCGGCTGCGACAAACAATTGAGGCGCCGCAGTTGTAAGCAGTCAATTAAAAGCTAGGCCACTGAACGTGGAGAACGTCTAGAACTTTCTGCAGCTAGATTAACGTGTTAGTGGCCGCCATGACGTCTGGCGGGCTCGTGACGTCATCCCACGCACATGCAAATGCCGGAGTTCTTTATCAGAGTATCTCAATCTTATCGCGGACTTCTAATGGGGTAAGCAATATGCATAGTGAACCTTAATGGTGTGACGTCATACATATAATGAAGAGACTATAATTCTATTAAATACTGTTTTTTTATTACGTTAAAAATATACATCATGGCCCCTCTTGAGAAAAGGCCTCCTCCAGTGTCCTCCATTTGTTTCTATCGTCAGCTGTTTCCAACCAATCCTTTCCTTACACTTTTATAATGTCATCTAACCAGTGAGTTTTTGGTCTTCATTTTTGCCTTTTCCTATCAGGACCATTCCATTTTGTTGCTCGCTTTGGGTATCAATCATCATTAGTGAATACATCCAAGAACCTGACCATCTGATTCCGTGGAAGATCTTCTTTGGCCCCAAACTTAACGATATTTGACCTTCACTCTTAGTAACCGTGAATTGGATAGCAGCAGCCTTCTCCTGCCTCGCATTTTCCAAATTGAGCAGTGCAACCTCAAAAACAGTAGTAATAGAGGTAAACCTCATACAAAGGTCGTCTGCATTGGTATCTCACCCTCATCTATTTCTGCTGCCAAACAGCAGTATTCGCATTGCTGTACCCCGGTTTGAAGGGTGAGAGAGGCAGTGAAATGACTGAGTAATGTGACAAAATATCTTCAAGTCATAAGGTTGGCAACGCGCTAATTATATCCTCGAGGTAATATGACTGTCTGTAGGCTGCGGTGCTTACTATTACGCTGACCGTGTGCCAATTGGTTGATTAAATAATAATAATATACTCCTTATTGTACACCAATGAAAACAACACAAGAACATCACAAAAACATGGAATAGTAGGTACAAGAGGCGGCCTTATCGCTAAATGCAATTTCTTACAGGCAACCTTTGGATAGAAATAATGTTAAAGCTGGTGGAAGTTTGAGGTGCATTTAGAACAACATATATATAATACACATACATTTAAATACATATAAAAGATAAAGTTATGGAACAAGAAAAGTGACAGAATCAAAAAGCAAAATCAAAGTGACAGATAAAACAACTTCACCATTCTCTTAAAAATAGAAAGAGAACGAGCAGATCTAATGGATTTAGTCTAATGAGAGAAGAGTTTTTTACAACTCATTCAATGTTTACGAGAACCCGACATTTAATTGTCGGACCTGTGGCTCTGTAGTTGACTATCTGACCCCTCGGAAAACCATTTCTTTTCGCTTATTGGTATTAGACCTTCGATAAAACGGCGACATTCTCCGCGATTGCTACTACGGCTGCTCAACGTGGTAATTATAGGGAAAAGGTCAAAAATCATAAAATTCAATTCGACCAGGCCCTACAACCGGACTATTAAATATATTATAGAATTGAGAAGGTGTATGATGTGTAGTGGAGATCCTACAGGATATGTTGTCTTCAAACCAATTACTCACGTATTTAGTCAATTATATAATTTTTTTTTATTTGTCTTACTGTATGTATCTAATAAGGCTTTGAGTCACAGTTCTGCCATTACAAACAAAAGTAAAGACGTAAATATAAACCATTTTGGTAACAATATTTGTAAAATCCAATGCGTATTATTCTACGTACTACTACGTAGAATAATACGTACTACGTACTACGTACTTTCATAAGTTGATATGACTGTCGCTTACTTTTGTTTAATTTAATTTAACTAAAGTTTGTGGTATCTCCATTATTTTTAGATGCTGAATAACAAGGAAATTACAATTGAAACCAATGCCATATGTTGATGATGTTGTCTCAAATCAATAAATAAACGATTTGATTAAATACCTCTGATAAGTCTAAACAGTTTAACCGCAATAAAAATCCTAGGCCAGCAATCAAAGGTTCATCAAAAAAAAGATTTATATTGCGTCAATTGGCGTGCACACTTTGAGAATAAATTCCCTAGAACGTTCCAGAACTTCGAGACGAGGAATCCCCGATGCGGATTCCTGAAGCCGACGCTCTATTGAAAACGATTTGGATGCTATCTCATCCATTTTAGAGGAGCCAGCTAAATATGCGAACACTGCAGCGTAGATTAATGTAAGTTATTACTGCAGTACGTAGTATAGCTGCAACCGGTTTTAAACTTTATCAACTGCATGCTGTTTTATGGGGTTATTGCAATGCGTGTTTAATGTTATACACAATTTTTAATTTATTACTAGCTATGCCCGCGACTTCGTTCGCGTGGTATAGTGACTGGCTAGCATAGCTTTTAAAGGTAACAAATTCCCTCTTACATTATATTTGCATAACTTCAACAGTTTACGAACGTTTACGAACGAAACGAACACGCAACGAAAGCTCTCAAAGCGTATATTTTCTGCCTGTTATTCCATATTTTTTATGGATGCTCGCTCCTATTACTCCTTGTTATATCAGCTATCTGTCAGTGAAAGTCTTAATAAACTGCCAACTTTTTTTCCGATATTACCTCAAACAAACATACAGGCAGTTTAAAAATACATATATTTATATATAATACGTTATAAGTACCATGTATACATCCGTACTGCAATAAGTTACCGGCGGAGTAGAATAGTACCTCCCCTTGTACCAGGTGTAGTAAGAAGCGACTACAGTACCTGAACCGACAAATGGCGGTATATCTATTCGAAACAATGCAGCTCAAATGCACAGGGCGAGGATGGGCAGCAGCATCACCGTCGAGAAAGCGCTCTGCGATTGACAACGCGCTTGCTCAGCGCAGCGATTATATGGGCAAAATTCCCTCTTTCTTGGGGAGGCCTATGTCCAGCAATGGACTTACAATAGCTGGTATTATGATACATCCATATGCATTCAGTAGAAGTAAAAGCAGATATTTTAATATTACAAACAGACACTCCGATTTTATTTATATGTATTGATAGTAAATTTATTTTTAACTAGCGGCCCGTATTGACTTCTTCTTGGTACATCATAAAATTAAATCCGATTTATTTTTGTGTCTCTGAACATATAAATTATCTATTTGTGTAAAAACCTCATAGATCATATTTTTTCAAAGGCTTCCTGATCTTGTTGACCGTAAAAACCCAAACCTGCCAACAACAAACACCAAATAAAATAAATTATCCATATTTGTTTTGTTGATCAAAAGTTATGCGTGTATAAATGTACGTTCCGCTGATAAAATCCTCCTATACCTGGTGTCGTAAGAGTCGACAGAGGTACCCGAACGGAGAGATGGTATATCTACTAGAAATAACCTGGTTAAAATGTAACGGGCCTAAACTATACTAAAGCTATAGCAGTGAAGCTAAGCTATGCTATTACCACTACGCTTTCCCAGCGCGGTAATTATGGGCATATTCACCCTTTCTTAGAGAGGTCTTTGACCCGCAGTGGACGTTTTACGGCTGCTATAATGATCATAAAAAAAAAAAAAAAAAAAAAATATGTGTTAGTTGGTTTTGGTTTGCAACTCCGTCTGCGTGAGTTACATTTTATATTATCGCATATGAACTTTAACCATGATGAACAGAAACCTAGTTCTCAAAATTCATCAATTATGTCATTGAATATATTTTTACTTAGCTTAAGCTTTTTGATAATAAAATTGTCTAATTATATATATAAGTCATTGATTTCATGTTATCCAATTAATTTGATATTTAAATAATTTGACGAGCTCGATGGCGCATTCCGTAGTGTTCCAAATTTAAGCGCTAAAGGCCGTGAGTTCGATCCCCACTCAGGACAAATATTTATATGAAGAATATTTGTGTGTGACTGGGTGATTTTGTTTGTTATGTGATTGTCTGTAATGTAAGATAATTGCTTTTAGTGACTTATGTCGGAGTCAAGTCAACGTATGTATGATATGTAGAGTGAATTTATTATTATTATTTATTTGTTGAAATACAGTTGTATTGGATCCGCTTTTACGCTTTGGTCGGTGAAATAAGCTAATAGATAAACAGATATAGTCAGAATCCCTCAAGAGGAACTCTCGTTATCCGGAAATTGCCAATGCCGCAAGTTTGCAACCCCATGCAAATCTCCCGGAGCGGTATTGTGGAATATTAACGCGCTTCTGGATAATTAGTTAACTGGTAACGTTACATATAAAACGTTTTATATAAAACTTTTTTTTAATCAGTCCAGTGACACTAGTGGGGAAGAAATTACGTTAACTTTATGAAATTCATGGAAAATTAAAATTTTACAACTTCAATCGGCAATCGCAGAGCGCAGCTATCGCGACGGCGATGCTGGTATCGCCACCTGTCGGTTCTGGTACCTTAGTCGCCTCTTACGACACCTGGTAAAGAGGCGACTAAGGTACATAAAGAGGAGGTACTATTCTACTCTGCCGGTATCTCACGGTAACGTATGTTAGATGTGCCCGCGACGTTGACCGCGTGAAAAAGTGTCTTTGGGTAGCATATTCTCCTCAAAACATCTATTTATCGCCGGTTTTTGCTAAATATTCGATTGACGCTACGCTTCTATTAGTTGTCACTCGTCCGTGATGTTATATAACCTAAGTTATGCCCCAGATATCTGCCACTAAAAGTTTATTTAAACGGTCAAGCGGATTCCGAGATTTACCTTAAAATAAACAGACATATAGACGAAAACTTTTAATATATGTTATTTATTTACCTGCCGGTACCCCACAGCATAACAATACCTATATGTTTATTATCACCATAATATTGCGGCTATAACTACGTACTACTACAAATAATAAAGAATTGTTTGTTATCGATTCCAAATTCCAGATTTTCATTAAATAATTGTAAAAGTGTAAATAAAACTCTGTCTGTTTGATCCGACAAATCTCTTTAATAATTTTAACGGAATTTTCACTGACGTAGCTGATGTTATAAAAGATAACTTTCGTCACTTTTATTATTTCTTATTTTTACGGAATTTTGAACTATGCGGGTGAAACTGCGGGTCATCAAGATATTATTGAATGTTTATAATATATCGTCATCATCATTATCATAAAACCATCCGCAAAATGTCCACTGCTGGACATAGCTTCTCCAAAAAGCGGGAATTCTGCCCATGATTGCCGTGCTGGGCAAGCGTGTTGGCAATCCCAAAGCTTTTGCGGCGGAGATGCTGCCTATTCCAACCCTGTACATTTGAGCCACATTATTTGCATATGGATATAACGCCATATGTCGGTTCTAGTACATTAGTTACTTCTAGTACAGAAAGAGGTACTATTCTACTCTGTCTCACGGCTAATTATAATTTAAATACATTACATCACATCAATTTCCTAATGAAAAGTAAAGTGACTGTCCTGAAATTTGCAATACAGATCGAAAGATCACTAAATTTAAGCCCCTGCCAAAATTGTATCACTGAATACTAAATGTACAGTATGCAAATAAATTGAAATTCAGTTTCAGGGAGTGGTTGTAATCTCTAAAAAATCTTTTTTATTTTAAGGGTTCGTCCACGCAATGTTCACGGTCCCTAGCTCTACTCTACTGTAATCTCGATCAAAAAAGGTGAGGTCGATTCTTCCACTGGGTCATGTGAGAAAAGGTCAAACTAGGCTACAGTGTTGGTCACGGTTTAATCTCGACAGAAACTCGGTCGCGTTAGAAGAGTTTGAACTACGATTTAATGCGGATTACACGTCGTGAGGTACCGGTAGAGTAGACTAGGACCTTCTCCTGTACCAGATGTTGTAAGAGGCGACCGAGGTACCGGAAACGATAGATGGCGGTATATCCAACTAAAACAGTAGCATCTCATATGAAACAGGGCGAGGATGTGCAGCAGACTGTCACCACGCTCGGCTTCTGATTGCCACCACGCTTTCACAGCTCGGCAATTATGGACGAATTCTTCCTTTCATGTGAAGGCCTAAGTTCTGCAGTTGACGTTCTGCGGTTGTTTTGATTAGGATGACAGTTTGCTTTCGGCTAAACCTCGATCCAGTCTAAGTATATAGAGTAGTACAGTATTTCTTTGTACCATGTACCAGGTGCTGTGAGAGGACTGAAGTACTAGAACTGGTAGATAGCAGTATATTCACTTGATAAAGCGCAGCTGGAATACAGCAGGATGGGGATACCCGTCGTTAAGCTATACGGTTGCCACCACGTTTACCTGGCGCTGCAATTATGGGCGAATTTTCCTCTTTATTAGGAAGAACTATCTTCGTACCTTAGAGAGGGTTTATCATGGCTTATATGTTGATAATGAAAAATACCACTACACGTTCTTGGAACAATATTTAGTTATATTCAGTTATAGTATTTGCAGTGGAGTGATATGAAATTGTGATTTTCTCCTTCTGTCAATTTTAGGGGCAGGATATCCTTGTATGATCTGAACAAATATATATCGTTATTTTATCCTTGGCTACATACCAAGTAAATTTATAGCAATAATAAAATATACGTCTCGATACGATACGGTAGTGTGAATATGCTTTAGATAAAATTGTACACTAACTTACTGTACACTCGTTCAATTTTAATACTCATTTGATTTATGATATTCCTGATCAAGATTGTTAAAGATATCTGACAAATCATGTCGCCTGGGAGCTTTGCAAGCGTATCTGGCTGATACGTAACTATCATGGAGGATATAATGATTGATAGATGAATTGTTTATGCGTTACTAGTTGGTAATATCTATAAGATTTACTATTCACTAGCTGTTCTGACAGATGTTGCCTTATCTTGACTATGAATTATATTAATATTCACACAACATCTCATAAATTTACCTGACTCCAAGATAAGTCGCTTAAAGCATTTACGGACAAAAAACAAAACAGAAATCGCAAACAAATAAAACAAAAACAAATACTCAAACAAAGAATAAACACAAATATTCAATAAAACTTAAACCCAAACACAAAATATTCTTTATTCAAGTAGGCCTATCACAAGCACTTACGAATCGTTAAAAACAATAATTATAGAAAAATAAAGTACTAAATTCTATTGTACTGATAATTTTGATGACTCTGATGACCCCACGGGAACAAGAGGAGCATATAAATTAGGCCTAACTAAAACTAGTCTGCCGGCACCAGACAGGTTTTAAAACTAAGTTTAAGGTAGAATTATTACACGGGCCTGAAAGGAACCTACAAGAAAAACTGTTGATTATAAAGGCTCTATCTAAACTAAATAGTGTTAATGGAACCCCTACCGGCGTTGACACTAACAAACCATTGTCGTTCACATTGATATTTTAACTATATGCATACATATGTGTACTATCTAATATTGCGACAATAAATCTATATATAAACGGAGAAGTTGACTGACTGACTGACATATTAACGCAAGGCCTATACTATATGGGGGAGGAATATGGCAATTTTCTTTTATAACGTAGGAGAGCACCAAGACAAGACTTTTGAAAATTTCCCCCTAAAGGAGTAAAATTTGAGAAGCGTTGCTATTTAAGATACGAACTATCCTATCTTTTCAGTTGGATCAAACTGTATACTGTAAGTAAAAGAATATTAAAATAGTTTCAGTAGTCTGTAAGTTCATCCCGGACACACAGCGTGCCTTTTTTAATAAACGTAAATATTTAAGCCTATATTAATTACAAGATCGTTTAGAGAGATGCTACCATCGTCTCAGAAACTCGTAGAACTCAGTGGTGCTGCTTCAACCCGATATCATAGTGTTACATACAAAGTAAAATAATGAGAGATATAAATGTAATAAAATAATAAATATAAAAAGCTAAAATTATTGGCCGTCGGGTACTGGCCGAGTAGGATAGTACCTTCCCCTGTATCAGATGTCGTATAAGGACAGTGATATACCAGAACCGGCGGTATATCCATCCGAATCCATCGGATATACCATCTGTCTGTTCAAAGAAACAAGGCAGAGATGGGTAGACTCTGCGACTGCCACCACTCCTACCCTGTGCGGCAATTAAGAATATAACAAAGCTCCCATTTTCCCCAAGAAAAGGGGCTGTTGAAAAATTTTAAGATGTTATATAAATGATAGCTTGATAATGTATTTAAGTATTATATTGGTATACCTCTGATATCTGACATTCATAACACGAATTCTTTATGCTACTTATTTCGGAGTCAGATCTACATATGGGATGTCGTGTGAATTTACTATCATTAATGTACACGTGAGTTGCAGTTAGACCAGTGCTAAGTACCCTAGGGATACGCATTCGAGTAGCTATTTGTGAAATTTTTTACGAAATGTTTTCTGGGATTTAAAATTCGGTGCTTTAGGCTATTTGCGTATACTATTTTAAATTCGAACACTGGCCTGTACTGAATAAAGTAAAGCCCACAGTAATAAAGTTGATGAAATTACTAAAAAGCGGCTCCGTTTTACAAACAAACGCGGCGACGATATTGCGCGTCCATTAACATTTGCATAGGAACGAAAAAGGGACAAAAGCTCATCAAACATATTACATCATGAACCCATTTGTCGGGTTGGCGCGGGTTTGCGTGATCAATATTCGGCCAATCATAATCCGGACGTCCGGCGCCGTGCTCGGCCCGGAACGGGTGTTCGGCGAACGTTAGTGTCGTACGGCCAGACGGGATTTTATGAATGGCTATTAGATATTTGTTTGTATCAAGTATTCTCAAAACATTCATTTGTTGTTTGTTACTGCGCACCTTTTTATATAGATTACGAACAATTATTTAATTTGACAACATTTCTCCATACATAGTGAACTCTATTTGTAGCATTTACAAATGCGGAATTAGTTTCACATTTAGACAAACAGTTGGCTATACGCAAAAGCACTTGGACTGTTAATTGACAGTCGACATTGTGTAATTTATGGCTTGATAAGTTGCAATAAGATCTGTTCTAATATAAATATGAAATTCAGTCTGTTTGCTAAGATAGATATTGGATAGATTGTCTACCAATCGGTGTATGCATAGAAGCCTTATTATGAATAATATTGTCAAATTGAAAACCACAAAATAAGAAAAAAATGCTTTTAATTATTAATTCCTAAATATTACATAAATTGTACCTCGCTACCAAGGAAGAAAGTATATTACTAGTCCTTAACAGCTTCAGTTGAGAGGACACGATTAGACACAATGACGACAAACGTCAATACGTAAAACAACTTTGGTGGAATGAATTCCACTGTTAATATCTTGAACGTCTTTTATTTATAAGATGAGTATAATGTTCGAAGTATAAGTTCGAACTATTTAAAAATCTCACGTTCGAATATTCGTAAAAGAAAACAAAACTAATAATTGTTTTTTTTTTAGTTTGTAAGGATGTTTGTTATTCTATCACACCGAAATGGCAAAACAGATATACATGAAATTTGGCACAAAGATTATTAATAGTTTGGAATAACACGTAAGCTATTTGATTTTCGTAGATAGGTCTGAAGTTCCTCAGGGATGAGACATAAAGTAAATACCTAAACTAAAGAGCCAAATCTATCTACGGGAACGTATATGTTACGATAAAAATATGTTATGTTGAACTACCAATAATCTTCGTGCCAAATTCCATCCAGATCTGTTCAGTCTCGTCCATTCACGAATACAAACTTTCGCTTTAATAATAGGTACAATACATTTTAATGATAATCGTTTTATTAAAAAGGCATACTTTTTATGTGCAGTTACCAAATTGTAGAGGTCGTGTTAATATGCCGAGATATCCGCGGGCCAGCGCTTGAACTCAGTCCAAAATGTACCTTTTTGGCTCGCTCCTTACAAATATTAACCTAGTTGTAGCCTGAGAATGCCAGCCTTATGTAACTTCTTTGACATCATTTAGAGAGGTCGCAGTCTCGGCATCTTTTAAATGAAATTATTGCAGTTACATAAAGAAGGATTTTTAATTAGATTGACTCAATTGTACCAGTATTTATATATCCTGCCTATTTTAATATTTACAACGCTTAGTCTGCGCATTGTTGTTATTTTTGTGATGAAGGAATTATTAGATGAAAATGTTCGCAATCGCTAGCAAACGCTCATACATTGTATATATATATATATATATATATATATATATATAAAAAATTACAAAGTATTCAATTGTTTATTTTCAAGTTTTGACACAACACGTTGACTGTTTAATAACTGTTAAAAAGTAATTTTTGTGGTAGGGAACGGCGGAGTATAGCCGTGGTTTACTGGTGGAGTAAAATAGTACCTCTTTATATACCAGATGTCGTAAGAGGCGACCGAGGTACCGAAATTGTCAGACGCCGGTATATCCATCAGAAAAAGCGTAGCTTAAATAATTATTTTTTTTATTTAAAATCTGATCTGACTGAGTCGCGTATTCGAATGAGCGTAAGCTTGGGTAGGATTTTTTATTACAAGGTCTGGCTAATTTAATAATAATAAATTCCCACAACATCTCATAAAATAACCTCATTCCGTGGTAAGTTGCTTAAAGCACTTGTGTTACGGACGTCAAACAACAGAGGAATCACAATTATACTATTTAAATATATCTATTGAACACCCAGACACAGAATAAACACAAATATTATCATATAAATATGGGTGAGAATGTAACCTTTGAAATCGAACGACCTTTGGCGCACAAAATAGGAACAAAATCAATATTCTCATTCTATACTTAGTATAAAAAATAAACACAAAATACATTTTAAAAATAAACATAAACCAAAAAAACTCTGTTTCGATTTTTCAAATGTAATTTGGCAACTTTTTTAGTAAAGACTACCGCCCACAGTCAGCTTGTTGGCATAAATGAATAGAAGTAGACCTTTTTTTTAACAAAGGTTGTCTGCATTGGTACTTCATTTACATCTATTTCTCCCAAAAAGTAGAGTATGCATTGTTGTGTTCCGGCCTGACGGGTGAGAGAGGCACTGAAATTACTGAATAAAGCGACACACGGTATCTTCAGTTCATAGGGTTGATATTGATAATATTATTATATATTTATCGTTTACAGGTTGCGGTTATGTTTACCACCACGTGGACCGTGTGCTCGTTTGCTGACTTCGTTAAAAATAAAAAATAATTAATAAGTTTAGCCATTAATAATGCCAGTCTGGTAACACGCATTGGTAAGCGCAGAGATGTCGTTAAGATAATATAATAATAATAAGGAATTAGGTAAAAATTACGAGTCGTGAGGTAGCAGCAGTGTAGAATAGTACCTCCCATCGTGACGACTATGGTACCAGAACCGACAGATGATGGTATTTCCATCTCAATCTCGCATCAGCAAAAGCTGCTGTCCGCGATTGTCAACACGCTTGCCCAGCGCGGCATTGTAGGCGAAATTCCTCATTTCTTAAAGAGGCCTATGTCCAGCAGTGGATTTCCAATGACTGGTATGATGAAGGAATAAGGATCAGTTTTTATGTTTTAAGTTATAGGAAGAATTATATATTTTATCCTTTGATTATTCTAAAACGGCAATTCATTATTCATCATTATTTTCAAATCATTATTTTTTTACAAGGTAATCATCATCATCCCCAAGAAAGGGGAAATAAATAGGGAATAAATAGGGAGTAAATACACTTAATTCATCATCATCATATCAGCCACAGGAACTCTATGGTTGGATAAGAAAGGGATTTTTGCTTATTGTAGTGCTGGGTATGGCTATTGCATTTAACTGGTACATAATCGGTATGATGCCCAGTGCTGGTCTTCCAAAATGGCAATCGCAGAGCGTAGCTTCGCGACGTGGATACTACTGCCCATCCCAGTAGCATTTTAGGTACATTACTTGGGATGAATATAACTATCGGTTCCAGTGCGCCAGTCGCTTCTTACGACACCTGTTACCGACAGAGGTACTATTCTACCCCTACTTAAACATACATTATTTCTGATGGGTCCGATGACGCATATGGTAGTGATAGGTATGTGACGATATTTGCGTATGTATTGTGTCTGGGTGTTAAAAATATGTATTTAAGTATTATATTTGTGATTTCTCTGTAGCACAAGTGCTTTTAGCGACTTACCACGGCGTCAGGTTTATGTATGAGATGTTGTGGGTGTGTTATTAAAAATATATTACCAGAATATTAGGCAATATTTAAGGTTCGCACGCACGCAGCCGAAGTCGCGTGTGGCTGTGAGTCTATAATATAATCATTTAGAGTCGCGTGGTTCTCGTTTGGTTTGGCCCGAGTGTGGGTGGGGCGTGTGCGGTATGCAATAAGCGTCTCCAATGGACGGATGCATGCAGAATATGATTATAGAGTTCTCTTTTTAACTGCATTAAACGATCTCTGCGACTATATAGACATTATATTGCTAATTTGTAAGTACTTGTTAGCTGTACTTAGTATACTAACGACCCGTCCCAGCTTTGCACGAGTGCAATGAGAATAACAAATCGTTATTGTGGGTTATATCTAAGAGGTAGACACGTACTAATGCGGACTTTTTGTAGACTTTTTTACTGTAGTACACTATATTGATATATCTCGTTAGGTTCAGGTAGCGTTTGCAATGTAATCGCAAATATTAGCTTATTTATGACCACATTGGAAATCTCTAAAATTATCATTGCGTCTACTCTACATTAGAACAGTACTTCCCCCTGTACCAGATTTCGTAACAGGCGACAGAGGTACTGGTACCGAAAGATGGCGGTATATACATCTGAAACAGTGCAATTAAATTACAACAGGACGGGTATGAGCAGCACCATCTCCGTCGCAAAGATATGCTCTGCCATTGCCACCACACCTACCCAGTGCGGCAATTTTGGGCAAACATCCCCCTTTTATGGTGAGGCCTACGTCCAACCGTGGGCTTTCTACGGCTGACATGATGATGATAAACTCTGTATCCTCACCAATTATTTGGCATCCAAACAAGCTTGTGACATGCAATTTGGTAGGTACCGTGGAATTTGACTCATAGATCACTCTCACTCACTCAGCGAATACTTTTGATTGCTGAAAATATTCCACGGGTTGCATTTTAATTAAGTCCCAGAAAGCTAGCATACAACATTTTTTAAGATTTTTAAATTCATTTAAAAAGGATAATTATAATGCGTCACCCCAGTAGAAATGTACAATCGTAGATACGAGTAAACATCGGGTTCACCCCTTATAAATCAGCAGGATGAGTCGTGAGTTTTGCTGCATGGAAGTATATAATTTTTAATTTTCTTATTTTCCTGAGGCTGCTCGATTAGGATGGACTTTACTTAATAATCCACGAAAACTCCGTCCTATTCTAAGCTTCAAGCTATCAACATAATCGCTGCCCATTCCCACCCGTTTGTATTTGAGTTATTCCTGGTACAAGGGAAGTACTATTCTTCTCTGCTGGTACCCCACAGTTTATAGATAGTTGGATAAACAAACAATTAAGATTATATTTCGTCATCATATGTATGAATTTGTTGATAATAACTCATCGTACATATTATAAAGGGACGATGAAATGTGACGTCACGATTAATGTATCTGCGGAGATATTTGCTGATATTGCGAGCTTCATGATACCGGCCTGGCATCCCTCTATATCGACGTCCATGCAATTGGAGGGGTTTAACGAACTCACTCGGAATTAATCCATCGGCTAACTGCTGCAATGAAATTAACTAACTAACTAACCGCTTAATGAAAACGATGTTTTACAGTCTGTACATTATTTAGGGCTTTTCAATATTGATACTTCTTAATGTTTGAAAGACTCTTTGAGCTGTGTTTAGAATAATTAAAAACTTGTTTACATTCATTATCATCACCATTACAGCTGCCGAAAAATTGCGGCGCTGGACAAGCGTAGTAGCAATCGCAGAGCGTAGCTTCGTGACGGAAACGCTACTGCCCATCTCCGCCCTGTTACATTATAACTACACTGTTTTGGGTGGACCTGATGGTGGCCATCTATCTGTTACGATACATCAGTCGCCTCTTACCACACCTGGTACAGGGAGAGGTAATGTTGTACTCTGACGGTACCACACGGTTTGTTTACGTCACGGATTTAGATTTCTATTTGTGCGTCGGACGGTATTTATTATTTTTATCATCAAACAAGTAGCGTATTTCAGTATTTCCCGTTGTCGTGAGATTAATAAATAATAAATAATAAAAGTAGCCTAAGTTTCTTCTTATAACATCAGTTGCTATTGAAAGTCCCGTTAATATTGGAAATATATATTTTCAAAGTGTTGTCTAAAAATCTCTATTATCATCAGAGAACTTAGTACTAAGTCTCCTATTTCTTTAAGAAAATAGTGAAGGAGTATTACTTTTTATTGTAGTTGTGCATAAGTATCATTATTTATATTTTCTCTATTATGCTAAATAATTTTTCGAGCTCTGAGGTATGCGTGCGTGCTAACGTGCATGAGTACATGCGTGTGTGCATGCGAGCGTGCGTGCGTATGTATGTGTGTCTGTGATATATATATTCCTTTATTGCTTACATTTATACATTAGTTTAATTATCATACACCTCAAACTGCTCTATGCCATAAGGCCGCCATATTGTAAAATTTTACCGTTTTAGAAGACTTCTGCTCATAGTTACCATTGGGCAGGCGTGGTTGCAACGAGGAGAGCAGTTCCGTAATTATTTGAGCTACGTTTTCGTATTAATATACCACCATTTGCAGGTTTTGGGTGGAGCACCAATCTCCTCTTACGATTCCTGTTAAATAGAGATAATTATAAAAGATAGCGTTGAAATTACAATTTATTTAATATTTTATTCTTAGGAATATTCTATTATTAAGTTAACTAAAGAATTACATCTCTATATTTCTTATAAACATGACACTAGAGGAAACACGTATAATTGAAGAAGACGGGGCGCCATGAACCTATCGCCTGAGATTGAAGTGAGTTGACAGGGGCGCTACAAAGCAAGATGCACGGCGTATCGAGAACAGATGGTTTAACAATAATAATAACAAATACTTTTTGGGCACCAAACATAAAAATACATAAATAAAAGAGATCCTTCACCAACCGTTTGAACACAGACAGGGACTGCGTGCTTTTAAATTTAAGCGGGAGTGCAATCCACAAACGAATAGCCTGGGCCGTAAAGGACTTACTATCAAACGTTGTGGAGTGCACAGGTGTTTTCAATAAAAGGTTCTCTGATGATCTGACAGATTTCTCGTAGCTGTCACCTAAGAACACGAAATGGTTTTTAAGGTATGAAGGGTAGGAAGGGTCGAACAGAATCTTGTATTATAAAGACAGGATGTGAGCATCCCTGCGAAGTCAAATGGGAAGCCAGTTAAGCTTAATTCGAAATTCGGGCACGTGATTTACTGAAGATTTGACTTTAATATTCAACTACTGTTTGGTGCAAAAGAACTGTCGAATTGTTAGATAAAGTATTTTTCCCGGGGTAATGCATTACGCACAACTACGAGAAGGTACCGAGTCCCGGCTGCCATCTGTTTTGGATGGAATGGACGACATGGGAATTCTATTGGACGCCAACCATGCCGCCTCCGGTTGGCCGTGCTTTCTAGGCCTCCCACATTAGCGAAGGAGATCACGATAATCGGCACCATGATATGTGTTTTTATGCTAAGTTCACATCCTGAAATAAAAGCTTCGCTAACTCACCTTGAACGGATTATTTGTGTCTAGTTTTCTGCAGATGTATCTTATATAATTTACAAAAGTACATTTCACTATCATCTTATCAGCTTTAAACGTCCATTGCTGGAGTCGGGTCAGGTTCCTAGTGATTTCCAACCAGTCGTAAGTGGCCTTTATCTATACGTATCTGTAGTCAGATTGTCTGTCTTCCTTGCGCGTGAATATCTTAAACTGCACTTGTTTGTAAATCCATTCCAGAGCCTTAGGGCACCATTGGCTGGCTAGTACGAGCTATTTACCTTGCCCATAATCATTTAAGGTAAGTTAAATCGGCCACAATTGAGGTATTCGTTATCAACATCATCATTATCATATCAGCCGTAGGATGTCCACTGTTGGACATAGTATGTCTAAAGTTATTAATCCTAACCCTAAGTAATCTCTAATAGGACTAGTTGTATGCAGCGTATTGTAAGGTATTTCGAAGTACAATTAATATATTTGTACTTTATCTAAAGATGTTGTAAGTTCGATTCCCACCCAGAGCAAATATTTATATGATGACATGTGTCTGGCTGTTAAATATATATATATTTAAGTATTATATTTGTGATTCCTCTTTAGTCTGGCGTCCGTAACTTAAGTACTTTAAGCGACGTGCCACGGAGTCATATCAATGTATGAGATGTTGTGGGAATTTACTATTATTGTTACATAGATACATAGTATTTGGAAGAGTTCAGAGTATGTATAAAACTTTTATGCTACCATATTCCTTGCTTTCTTGGGTTAGTACGTAAAGTAATAATCATTATAAACATCTTCTCCACCTTTATTTCAATTCTATTAGCGACATAAATCCTTTAATACTATGAATAATACCCATATCATGTAAGAAGTCCAACTATAATTTATAATATCACATAATATGGACGCAGTATTGATGTATGTATGTCTTAAACTGAGCGTGCCATCTGTATTCGTGTAATTTGTGGGCCTCGTTTAAGGAGCCGAGGGCTTGTTTGAGGAGTGAAGGGCGCGCTTGAAGAGCGACCCTGCATGTGACGGGCCCTCACACGACCTGTCCCGGCCTGTTGTGCCGGGAGTTCGTGGGTTTAACCTTCACATGACTCATTAATTAGGGAAATACATGTAAGCCTGCTTTTGCATTAGACAAATATTAAAACTAAAGGAAAATGTTATTAAATTTATCGTTGTTAGTTATGGCGATGGACAAAATTCGACCATAATTCACAAAATCTTCGTGAATCTTTTATAATTTGCTCGACATTCAATTGACAATAAATGCTTATTTTATTGAACTATCTGCTTTATTCTATGGCAGTTTTTCTAGTGTATTAGTCCTAGTTAGAGAAAAATTTATATCCACATTTTCTCCACATCAAGTTTAACTGTATTAAATTCCACGTTCATCCGTAAGTAAATTTCTTTAAAAAGGGGTTAACTTTTTTTGCTTTAAATTTAAATATTTTTGAAATAAGTATACTTTTTCTTGTAGAACAGTATTCCCTGATCTAGTTTAGAAACAGTATTTTTATAAAATGAGATGGCGTTACTCGAGTATCTCTGTTTTCTTAAGAAGTTTTATGTATACATTTTGTTTGTATAAAATTCTTAAGAAAACAAAGGTTGAAACAAATGGTTTGATGTTTTAAGGGAAAATTACGCTGAGTAAAAAAAAGTAGCGTCCTAATTCAACGATTTTATTTTGTGTTGATATAATTGTAGTTAGAGTTCGTGCATTTTGGAGTTTTGTATTGTATTTTCTCTAGTAAAAAATGCATTAGACTTAAATATGATCAATTTATACTTATGAAAAAATTAAAATTGATTGTCTGTGAGTAATTAATTACTGAAGACCTACCTACGACTTAAAAGAGAAGGACCTGGCTCTCTTTATAAAGAACACTTTTAATGCAGGGCCTAAAATATAAAGATTAGAAACTTGAAATTTAGCACAGAAGTTTATTCTATAACGTAACGAAAAGGACTAAAGATTTTAAGAAATTTGCAAGAGATCTGCGAGAGTGTAAAGTTAATAAGAAACTTCGCTTTTTTTAAGTTAAACGACTAAAATTCTTCAGGGCATAATATTGAGGTGCAAAAATAGTATGAAAGATCTCTGATTTTTAGTTTAAAGTTATTTTAATAAAATGTTATGTCTATATATATAACTAATATTGTTCTATAACTTAACACGGGTGGTACAGCAAGGTGCTGCGAGCCAGATATATACAACGCGGTAGCATAATTGGTGATGCGGCACATGTGGGTTCAACTCCCACACCAAATCTGAGAAGAGATGATTTATTTCTAGCAGACATATGATATGCATGTTCCATATTGTCATTTTGCTTCTATATGTCAATAGCATAATGACATGGCTTTTATGAATACCAATACATTCAAATGTCAACAAAAGCCTATTTTTACTCATCCCATAGAAGACAAGATGTAAAATTAATGATTTCGATCCTATGATTACCGTTTACGAGAGAAAAGATAATTTATTCGGACGTCTAAGATTCACGGAGACTAATAAATAGATTCGACTTTAATAAAAGCCAAGAGGGCGTTTAATATTTTATATGCATATAATATAGATAGATTAATTAATATCTTTACCGGGTAAACAACATAGACTCAGAATTTCGTACTTGTTTTCCATCGGGATAAGTAAAACCTATTGATATAGTTAAGTAAGATAATATTAAATACAAATATGGGGGGGGGGGGAAAGTAAAACCGCATAAGAGCCTAAGAGAGAATAAGTATAAGCTTCAGTGCTTATGGTAGTAATGAAAGTCAAAGTATGTTTGACAAAAGGTTTGTCAAAGTCATAAATATATTTTATTATAGAGGCTCATTACAAGCACTTCTAAATCGTCATAAAATAGTAAGAAAATAAGTAATAATAACGACATTAGTATTTCCAATAGCGAGGTATTTTAAGCATATTTTTATATAATACAGACTACCCTGATAACCCAAGGGATCGTAAAAGTCATCTAACACAGATAGTTTCAATATCTACCTAGCTTAAACTAGCCTGCCGTTCCTAGACGAGTCTTAAAATTAAGTTTACTTCAGGTTTATTACGCGACCTTGCAGAAAGGAACCTGTAAGAAAACCTGGTGGTGATTAGGTTCTTCCAACACCACCTATGTAGTAGTTAGCGCTAATAAAACCCCTATCGGCGTTGGCGCCAACAAACCATTGTCTTAAAGCTAGTGGTCAAAGGAGCTCATTCCCAAACAGTTTTATCGTTGACATAATCTTTAACGCAATAGTTTCTAACTTAACCCGCAGGATTGCATTGAATGCCGACTGGACACTGCACGTATTACCTACAGGTAATCTCAGGTAGACTTAGTAAGGCACACAAGTAAAATAGACAACCCTTGTTTCTCTTCTTCGTTTTTAGCATCCTATGATAAATTCTATAAGTTAAAAAAATACTCTATTTCAGAACGGCGGTCGTGTATAAAGAGATAATAAAATTTATATATCAAAGCAAGATAAGATATAATTAGGAAAATGTCTCTGTACGAAATATTAAAATAGTGCTTTTTTTTAACATAACAGGCCCTTTCGGCTTTCATGCATTGGATCCCTACCCAGGATATATTTATGTTATAATTAATTAAGCTTATTCTGTGTCTGGAAATTATGTCATCATCATATCGGCATCGGGAGTCCACTGCTGGACATAGTCGTTCCCGAGAAGCTCATAATGGCCGTGCTGGGCAAGCGTGTTGGCAATTGCAGAGTGCAGCTGTCATGACGGGGACTCTGCTGCTCTATGAATTTGAATTACACTGTTTCTGATGGAAATACCGTCTTCTGTCGGTTCCGGTACCTCAGTCGCCCCTTAGAACATCTGGTAAAGGGGGAGGTACTATTGAACTCTGCCGGTACCTCACGCCCATTAAATATGTTTAAGTATTGTATTTGTAATTCTTACGTTATCTGATACCTGTAACATCAGTGCTTTAAGAACTTACATCGGAATCAGATGACCTTATTGACGAATCAGGTGTTGTGTGAATTTACTACTATATCTAACATAAAATAGACACTATTTTAAATTTGCATCGCACCTTGATACTGCAGGTAGACCTCCTCAGTTTACCGGTTGGTCAGTTCCTCAAAGAGATCGATTTTCCGAACAATTGGCATGTTGTCATTTATTTTAAGGATAAGGAAAATGAAAACTGCACTTACGAATACATTTAGGCACAGGAGCTCTATAAGTAATGGCGATCGTTCCGCAGAGGGGAGATAACGCGCGACCATCAGGGTAATGGCTACGCTACAGGAGCCGCCGGCTCTGACGAAACTAGCGTGTGTTATGCTTTGTGACAGCAATATTAACATTATTACCTGAATTATACCTCTTACAATTGTTGTCTGCAATGATACTTTCCACTCGTCTCTATCTATTGCCAGATGTTAGTATGTGGTATTCAAAGGCGAAAGAGGCAGTGCCATTTAAAACGCGATGTTAATGTTAACTCAAATCGTCTGTATCTTGTGTAATTGGCGATAATTTTCAGGTGGGAGGGGGGGGGGGAGGCTTATGTACTATAGTCGATGCAATTACGCACATCTTTTCGAATTGCTGGACCAATATCCTGGGTATCGGTAGACCATCCTTGCATTGGCACGGCTCACTCAGCTCCACCTCAATATACGCTTATGCCTCGTGAACGTTGCTTCCATCAAATGCTTACGGCTTCTTTGACCGGTTTTGCAAGTTACATGCTCGACTCATTGCCACTCCAACTTGCTAATCCGCTGGGCTATGTCGATTCTTTCACGGATCTCCTTAATCATGGACAATGTAACATAATATCTTCACAACGTTTGGCGACACAATAGCGACGACAATAGGCTACAGTGACGCTTACCATCGTAGCATTAAACAATACACCAACCGGGCTGCATCGGCGCTGCACTGTATATAATGTATTAAAAGAAATTAAGCTGTATAACTATACTGTTTAATGCCATATTTACTACTCCTTTTTATAGGAGTGGGCACCGATTTATCTATTGTTTCAATTAGACACTTGCTTTAATCTAATCATTTTACACAAGCACCAGTTGAAACCTAAACACACTGTCAAAAAACATCTTCTATTTGGTATAAATTCTAATTGTGCTTTTTTAAAAAGAATGTTGTTTTTATCCGTTATTTTAGGGAACGTTCCATTTTCAAATTTGATGTCTATTTACTTAAAATGATTAATATTAATTTTAAGAAAAGAACGTTGCTTTCAACCTATTTTACAGATGTTCATATTCAAATTCGAATATCAACTTTTAAATACTAAATAACCTATATTATGTTGCCATAATTGAAAATTATTTTAGAGGATGATTACAAAATTTATTTTATATCAGCAAGCAATATACCTCGTAGCAAATGTGCCTATTTTATTAGGATTTTCTGTTGTATGTAGGTTTTGTGTTATAAGAATTCGCACGCAAGCGGCGTAATTTGTTCCGAAATCAACATTACCTTTTTACCAACTTTCTTTATGGATCAGGGTTTTTTTTACGTTGGGTAAAACATAAGGAAAAACGGAAAATTCGGTCAGTAATTTGAACTTATGCAGATAGACAGGCATTTACCATTTTTATATACTACGTTGTGATGCAAAATTTTGGAACCTAGAAGGAATTATATTTGTGTATACAAAATGATTTAACTGATTTATTTTGGATAAGTTTCTTGGAATTCTCTAAGGATATCTGTAACCTACCGTATATTGTTTTGATTTAAGATTCTTGTAGGCATCTAACAGTATCCCTCGGGATATTTACTTAGCTATTATTTAGTATAAAAACTCACTTTAATAAAACTTTATTTTATTTTAATTGTATCCAGTTTGTAGACCTTATTTAATGATTGATAAAGACTACATTCTTTGGCCTGATAGAATTTCAACAATTATTAATATTTTGTGAAATTAATTTTTTGTGTGAAATTAATAAATTAATGAAATTAGCTAAAATTTTTTCTTAAGAGGCAAACATTTTTAAGAGTATCTATCATGTTTAATTCTTAATTTACTTGTTTTGCGACGCGAGTTGAGCAGGGTAATGTAGATATCCCTTTATCGATACGGCCTTGATGCGGCCTGGTTGCGGCATTGTTTGTAATTACTGATCTTTTGAATTTACACAGAAATTGCTATGAGGCAGCCTCTTAATTTGTCATGTTGAAAGAAAATTTTAAATGTGAGAGCAGAATAAATACAGTCCACATTTAATCTATGAACTAAATATGCTTTTGCGTCGATTTAAAAGGTTACTTTAAAAATATTGTGTGGTTGGTTGGGTATCCTACCCTATCTCACACATAAATTTTTTAGCGCGATAGATTATAAGGTTCAATTGTTAGGTTCCGATTAAAAAGTTTGAAAGGCAGTGAGTTTTCTAAATGTAAAGATGTCAATGTCAGTTTTATTTTTTTTATTAGATCAGTTCGACAAATAAGCACACAGTCCGCGTCAATCATTACAAATTACATTCTTAAAACATAATATTTGCTTATAAAATAACTATTAACTAACCTCATACAAAAGGTCGTGTCTGCATTGGTACCTCACTCTCACCTATTTCTACCGCTAAATAGCAGTGTTCGCATTGCTTTGTTCCAGTCTGAAGGGCGAGATAGGTAGTGAAATTACTGGGTAATGTGGCATAATAACCTCAAGTTACAAGGTTGGTAACGCTTTAATGATATCCTTGTAATATTACGAGCATCTATAGGCTGCAGTGCTTACTAATACGCACACTGTAAAAGAAAAAGAACCGGTTGTTTGCTACCTTCTACAGATCTTCTATCCATGAAGCAGTTGCTCGTCTGCTAAGTTGTCTGTAAGCCGTTGTCGAATCGAACGAATCTTTTGTATATACTATTAATACTTTTTATTCAATTAGAAAAAAAATTAGACCAGGTTGACTAACAAGCACACAGTTTGCGTTATAGTAACCATCATGCAGCCTATAGACGCTCCTATCACCAGGATATCACTAGCGCGTTGTCAACTTTTAGACTTGAAGATGTCACATTACCCTGTAATTTCACTGTGACTCTCACCCTTCAAACCAAACTGCTATTTGGCGGTGGAAATAGGTGTGAGTAGAATACCAATGCAGACGACCTTTGTATGAGGCGTAGACCCATATTAATATTATTGTCATATGAATAATATGAATCTTAGTAAGTTTTTTTTTCATTTTTATCATTTGTCAGTTTCTATACCTCAGTCGCCTCTTTCGTCATTTAATTCAGAGCGAGTCCCTTTATCGAGTATAGCTGCATACAAATATTTGTGAATTTTGTCAACAATTTAAATTAAAAAAGGTGATAGATCCAAGGAGTTTCTGTATCTTTTCACTTAAAGACAAAAATGAATGATGGTGAATAAAAGACGGAGGAGCGATAAATAATGGCGTCCTCCAAAGGGGAGATAGCAGTAACGATCCGCTTAATAGCCAAGAAGGCAGTTAGTAGGATGAACCGCGTTGGTTCTACGCTTGTATTGAGGGTAAGTGTTATCCGTAAGACTCTATACCTATTTAAAAGGAAATATGATAATTTACATAATAATCTACTTCCCTTTCGCACTTTCGCACTTTTCTACAAAAACAAACTTCACTTTTCGCACATATGGCACTTAGTTTGAACTACTACAAAATCAAATCAAAATGTCAAAAAAAAATTTAAAAAAGTTAGAATATCTTTTAAATTAATAGATTAGTAATATTCTTTTGTTGGATATGAATGAATGCCTTCTCGAGTATTATCCACTCGTCTCTGTCGTGTCAAATGTTATAACCGTCCAAGAAATGTCTATACAATATTATTTCCAAGAGGTACTAAACTTATAATATATAAAGTAATAGAATATTTATTTTATTGTAAACGACATAGTATATCAACATAAACCATTAAAAACTAGGAAAATTTGATATAATCTAATACAATTTCATCATCATCATCATCATTATGGCAGCCTTAAAAAACGTTCACTGCTGAACACAACTCCCCTGAAACCGGGAATTTACCCATTATTATTGCCGCGCTGGACAAGTGTGGTGCCCTATTGCATTTGAGCTACTCTTTTTTTGCGTGGATATACCGCCACCTCACGGTTCCGGTACCTGGCACAGGGGAAAGGTACAACAATTACTACAATTTAATCAATTTACCTATTAACAATACTCTATAAAATATCCTTACTAACTCTGTGTACAAATGTATACAGAGTTAAAATGCATTCATAGCTGGCCATTTTTCCACTTATAGAAAGTGTACAACGACTCAAAAATAAAACTTGATAGGTAAACAGATAAATAAATCTTTACCTCCCGTACGAGTCGAGAATAGATTGCGGCAAGGTAGGATTCTCGCTCCGTAATATCACCATCATCATATAAGGCATTGGAAGTCTACTGTTGGACATAGGCTTCCTCAAATAAGGGGGAATCTTACCCATAATTGCCGCACTGGGCAAGCGTGTTGGCAATCGCAGAGCGTAACTTTTGCAGCGGGGGTGCCCATCCTAGCCCTATGCATTTTAGCTATACTGTTTTGGATGGATGTATCGCCATCTCTCGATTCTGGTACCTTAGTCGCTTCTTACGACACCTGGCACAGGGTGAGGTACTATTCTACTCTGTCAATAATTCACTGTAAATTATTGCTTACAGGTGACCCTGATAACCCGACAAGGTCATGAGATCCACTTAACATAGAAGTAATTCAATTAGGCCTACATTGATGGCCTAGTAGATGGGAGATTCGCCTACAAGAATGCCGGCAGCAAACATGTCTTTAAGATTCAAAACGCAAGTCACCAGAAAGATCTATAATAGTTGTAGGTAATCAGTTCGCAAGCCCGGTTAGCGCTAACTCTCAAAGTTAGTGGTTAAAGCGATTTAACTCAACCCCATGCAGTTTTACCATTATAACAATCTTGTGTAATAAATAAACTAATAAACATAAATAGTGTTTTTGAAGAACTCTTAAAGTATTTTTTTAATTGTTTTTTGGCTAGACGAAAATTAATTGGGAGTTTATAGCCCAACTTTTAACTGCTTAATGGAATTATTCAAACTTATCTCAAAACCGGCTGAATAGAATAGTAACAGGTTTCGTAAGAGGCGACTAAGGTATCGGAACCGACAGATTGCGGTATATCCATCCGAAGCCGTCTAGCTCGAATGCAACAGGGCGGGAACTGGCAGCAACTTTGCCACCACACTTGACCCACGCGGAGGCCTATGTCCAACAGTTGAACTTTTCCGGCTGCTATGCTGATGATGATCATGATGATGATGATGATATCAAAATACGTTGTTAATATACGTAGACATTATCATCATCAAAACAGCCATTGAAAGCCCACTGCTAGTCATAGGCCTCTCCAAGGAAGAGGAAATTTTGCCCATAATTGCCGTGATGGGCAAGCGTGTTGGCAATCGCAGAGCGTAGCTTTCGCGATGGGGATGCTGCGGCTCATCCCCATCCAATGTCTCGTCATTATCCGAGGTACACTGTCTCGGGATGCATATACCGCCATCTGTCGGTTTTGGTTCCTTAGTTACCTTTTACGACGCCTGGTATCGAGGGAGGTACTATTCCACTCTGCCGGTACCTCACGGCATATACGTAGTATGCACTAGAAAAAAGTCAACTTGCCTTAGGCTTCTGGCGGTACTCTTTCTTTTGCCGGGGGACTGCACTACCATTGTGCTACCAAGACCTTAGCAGATACGTCGAAGTTTCTTTAGTGTTCTTTGTGCTTAGAAGTCAGCGCACTCTCCTCTGTTACTCTTTCAGTGATGTAGGTATCAGTCTCGCCTTTTTCTAGTAAATATTATCTTTAATTTAAAATTTAACATTTCTCAATTAATTACACCTCTAAATTACGTAATTTTTTGCGTCTATGCCACAAAAATAAATTTGTTTTCATATTGAGGATTTGTATGGATCATATATTTAGTGTAATAATAACCTATAATAAGTTACAGTCTGAGTTAAAATGAGTATTATAGGGTATTGGTAACGTAGATTATATAGTATTTCTACACGGAAGTACAAGATTCCACTTTACTGTATAGCTGGCAACCCTTATTAATAATAAAAATATACTACAATAATACATTTTTCTTTTAATCTTCAGTATAGTAGTACATCCCTTAAGAAATGTACTCGGACACGTATTCAGAAGGTTTATTAAGCCATTTTCCGTTGCTCTATACGTGACAATCTCAGTTCTGTTTGTGAGGAAACTATGAACAGAATAAATGTACAGGTACTCGTATAACGCACGCCTCTATATTGTCTGTGCTTCCCCCAGGGATTGAAGTGTTAGTTTATGCCTATACGTTTAATACAACCGAATTTGAATTAAGAGGTGATATCATCGGAATTTTCATAGGTCTAAAATCTTATTTTATATACTAACAGTTTTATCTATTTTTATGATTTAGGTGGGCGTTTTAGTACTAATGATTACATAATCCATGTAATGATCGGAGATAGATTGATTTACTATCCTGAATTATGGCTGACAATGCTGTACGAGTACAAAGTGAACCCCGACGTACTATCTCGATTCTAATTCGGATAATTCGTACTTGATACTAATTTCAGCTAATCACAGACGAACCGTTAAAGATTTGGAGCACTTAGGTTAGAAGAAGGTTCACAAATTCAAGATAATTAGGGGCGTATTATCACCGGTTCACCGCTGGCAAAAAATGATGCATCATCGGGAAATACAGACAAAAGCTCCAAAGACGGCAATCGCAGCTCGCTTCGATACACGTCCTTACGTACAGACAAGTGAATTTTTACACTAACTACAGTAGATCTTATTATAAACGATGAACGGTTGAGTTTTGTTTGAAAGCGGGCCGCTTGATAGACAGAGCTCTGTATATTATTCGCTGCGTTATAGCGGTAGTGCGCGTGCGTTATCCTCCCACTTCTGTCTCTGTCTCACGTATGGGGAGGGTAGGGTCGTCCCGCTTGCTCCCGGGAGGGTCGATCTATACGCGACTAGCTACGACTACGGTGGCGTACCGTCTCATGCACTAGTACGCAGGTTTGTGGCGTCAGACACGAACGTTTGGATTCATTCGAGTTTGGAACGCTCCGCGGCCGCTAAAATGACGCGCGCCGTGCTTTTTTTAAGTGTTTTTGTCATATTTTTTGGAGGCCTCAACGCTGGACAGGTATGCATTTATTTGATAAGTAGAATTAAGTATTAATTGTATGTACTTTCAACGATTCACCGTCGGCCGCGGTCACTAAGTCGAAAATCGATTGCGTTCGGTAATGTTTTCCCGGCGCGTGTAAAATAGCCACGAGCTGAAAGAAGCCGATTTGTATAAATGCGGGGGCTATTAAAAGTTTTATAACGAGGTTTTTTTCACTTTTTCCACGTGTAAAAGATTGCGCAATTTACGTACATTGTGCAATTTGGGCTGCTTCAAGTAAATTTAAGTTATTTCGACATTTTAAATGTAAGAAAATGATTTTAGCACTGATTATTAAGTAAAAAACTACTACTACTAAATTTACAGTTTATTTTATTAACCAAAATTGTGAAATAAGCGATTTTATGCATTTTAAGATGTTAAATGCAGTATGTGCCAATGGAGCCGTAATTTTGTAAGAAAATCCCTAAAAATCCCAATGAAGTACAGGGAAATTTGATTTTTTTATCGAAATAGAATTTTACGCCATTTACTTTATTTAAAAGCAATAAGAGATGAGTATAGAGTATAATTCGATTACTATTACCTCCATTTCCACTCATTATTAATGAACGAATCGCGTTCTAATGAAATTCAAGGAAATGCCAGAGAAATAATTAGGTCCTGTCACGCGATCTCATTACAAAGAGAAACGATGAGGAGAAAGTTCCTTGAGAGCTTTTTACGTGGACTACGTTCTTTTGTATAATATTTTAAATGAATAGATATATCAAAATGCATTTTTAAAACTACTTGCAAAATAACGTTATATTAATTTGCAAGATGTTTAAAAAATGCAGGAATATATGTCGACATATTGGTAGATATACAATAAACTTCTTTAACAAAAAAATGGTCCATGTTTGTTATAGATGAATTTCTAAATTTAAAAACTGATAAACTAAATGCCCTGATATAAATAACTAATAAGGAGCACCCAATATATATATATATATTAGTTTTAGAAAAGTATATTTTGAATATAATTTGACTGAGGAACGAACCCGCGACTACTGCGTACAATTCTTGTACTACTTCATCGATTCCATCATTAAAATATATCAACGGGAAAAATATAATTAAATTTATTAGAGGCTTCAAACGTTACTACATAAAAATTAAATACTTATTTTCCCAAGTTTCTTTAAAACTTGTTTTGGAAAACTGATCTTATTTGAAAATACCTGTCATTCTTATCCACTCAGTTTAACATTTAGCGCAGAATTACGTTAGTAATAGGAAACACAATGTCGTAATATTTAGTATTTGAGTAAAATTATCAATAAAATATCAAATTATTGAAGGGAGCCCATATAAAAATTTATTGGTCTGCGAATTGGGTTTAGGATGAGTCATTTCATATTACGCAGTTGTGTAAGAAAAATGACGCAACGCAAAGTAAATCAAAATTCATAAACATAATGTTTTATTTTTACTTACTTACTAACTTTTACTTAATGTTATTTTTGAACTGGGTTCATAAGAGTTACATTGATACTCTTGCAAACATCGATTGTTTACTCCGGACGATCGATTTGTCAAAAAACAAAAGTTAAATAAACTTAGTTTTAAATCCAATAAAATGTATTATAGGAGTTGGTATAGTTCGACCGAGGCGAACACACCTTAACCAGGTAAAGGGCAATAAAGAAGAGCCAGGTCAGAAGTACTGAGAATATACGAGATATTCCAACATGTGGAGATCTCTCATAATCTTGGCCTACCCCGATGGTACACAGGCGTGACGTATTTAAATGTAGTTACATTAAAAGATGGAAAGGCAAAATGTTCTGAGCGACATTTTGGCAGAAATTTTTGAGACTTTAACTCAATTTAAACCAAAGATACAAGTCATATTAGATATAGTTCATTTTCAAGAGTATGTAATATAGAAATCATGTAGTATTACAAAAGGCAGGGAAATCTACCGCAGTGCACCATACCATAAATAAATCATTTGAACATTTACAGAGGTCACTTATTGAGGTCTTGGAATACATAGGTCGTTCTTATAATATCCGCCACAGGACCTGTAATTCTCGACTCACCTCAGACCTCACTTCACGGCTAAGGCCTCACTTAGATAATATTTCTACATGTCTGATTCTCAATACAACTTCATTAACAAATAATAGATAAAATTGACGCAGCTTTGAGACAAGATTGCTGCTGCCTGAGATGGGCAGCAGCAATCTTGTCGCAATGGGCGTTCTATTTGAATTGCGTCAGTTTGGATGGATACGCTTGCTCAGAGCGGCAATAATGGGCAGTTTTTTCTTTTTCTTGGGGAGGCCTATATTTAACAGTAACTCAATGACCAAAGTAGATGTAACAACGAGCCGCAATCACATATACAATACACCGACATTACAATCAGTCGAGTGACATAATACATACTGTGAGGTCATCATGTTCCGGAACATTGTTTGAAGCATCAGGCTTAGTAGCATTGTTATTAGAACAATGAGTAGAGATAATAGTTACTGCTAAATTTGATAAGATGAGGTGACAATGAGTATCTAACAGTCTAAGCCAACAGTTTTAACGAGGAATATATGGTACTAAGGCAACTAAAAATACGGGTCGCTATTGCCTCTAAACGCCTGCAACTCAGGGCTTTAAAGAAATAAGTGTTTCAATTTTGTATTTACCTACAATATTTCAAAGATGGGGCTAACTTCTCCGCACTAAATGAAAAACGGGAAAAATTCTACGTATTTATCTATAGCACAACGGTAGCACAGTCCCCCGGCAAATGAAAAACCCAGGTTCGGGTCTCGTCTGTAATTTGAGATATGTTTTTCATTTTTGCTAGTAAGAATATCTTTAATAAACTATTTAGTACCAAAAGAATAACACAAAATATTAACATAGAGAAGTTAACAAAAAGACCACCTGAAGCAGTGTAGCTCAAATGTATCAGAACGGGGATGAGCAGCAGCATTCCCGTCGCGAAGCTACACTCTGAAATTACCACCACGCATGTCTAGCGTGGTACCTAACTGTGGCAAATTTTCCCCTTTTTGTGAAAGTCTAGCGCTAAACTTATTCAGCGTTGGACTTTTTTGGTTGGATATTATTTCGGTAAGCTCCCAGCGTACATTACATATAAAATATATGAATACGTTATCAATGTAGAGTGTACGCAACACATTTAGAAACTTTGTATAGCATTTCAAATATGGATGTCTTCAATGCATATAATGAATCATTACAAAGATGGAAATTATAATTTTATTGATGTTTTCTGGGAATTGGCCAACAATTTTAAGACCAAAATCAAATGAATTTTACATATCAAAAAAGCCGGGAGATTTTTTCGCATCTAGAGAAGGCGAGGCGCTGTTAGGTTCTTAGGTTCTTAACCCTAGAATAATGTGATGGTGAATACTGATCCTATTTTAATTATGATTTAAATGTTATTACCGAAAGCTACATTATTTTATTTTAGTATAAATTATAGTAGATATTTTGTGATGTGTCTTTGATGTATGTTACTAGTTTAAAAGCAAAACAAAAACTTAAAAAATTACACAGAAAATCAGAAGATCACTGATAAATGAAAATGGGCAGGACACATGACGAGAAGTCATGACAAACGGAGCAGGAATCCTGGGATAGAAAAAAGGAAGAGAGGTAGACCACAGAAAATATGGGATGATGATATGATAGAAGTTGCAGGAGTGACATGGCACAGGAAAGGTTAGAATGAAAAAGATTGGAGGCCTTTGCCGATTGGCAAACAGATATCTTTTTATGTTTTCTTTTATGTTTAAAATTCTACGTGTTTGGTTAAGTATTAGGAAATATCTGAAAGAAGGCTATTATTATTATAATTATGATTATTTAATAGTTTTCACGACTTCATGCACGTCGGTTTAATTATTTTTTCTTCCCTCTAAATTTTAGAAGCCCATGTTTATACTTAAGGTTAAATCTATCCACACATTATTTAAAAAGGTAACTAACATTTACACAGAGACGCACTTCTTACATCCAATGTGAGTATTGTGCTACTTTTGCCTTTTTTTCTTATTTGTAATATATTCAAAAAAAGTTTTTTAATAACCTATTTTACTAAACAGTTTTGTTTCAGTGTAAGATTATTTTTTACTACAGACGAAAAATCGAATGCCATGAATTTTACATATTATGTGCGTTAATCTACCTAGAATATGATCTAGTATTTTATGTTTATTGTGTGTTGATTCAAAGAACTCTCTTTGTGCATAGGCTCACATGGTAACCACACACTTGGAACATTAACTAAGTCTTTATTTTAATACTTGGCAACAGTATTGTTATCGATTTTTCTCTATTACTTTTACGCTAACATTTCCCGCATTTAAATTAATACTTTCTAGTCAATACTTTATAACTAGATATAGTTATATTTTTTTATTAATATTTTTTTTACTCATAAAATAATTGTGAATAAAATAGTTACAAAAAAAAGTTATCCCCTAAAATCTAAATCAATTTGTATAAAAATAATAATAGAAAAGATGTACCTATTGTAGCAGCTGATAAGTGAAGTGCACAATTATTACATCCCGATCGAAATAACTGAAATTGCTTGCCTTTTTTTTGATACACCACGCTGAGATGACTCACAGACATTGATATAGCTGGCATGAGTAGCTGCATTTTTGTATGTGACTATCCCTTACTAATGAACGTGGGTAGCATTCAATTTCAGTCTTTGCACACCAACTGTATTCATTTAGTTCTGCAAAGTTGGATTGTGTGTTTAGATTGCGTATTTTTGCAGGTAAAATTTCGTGCATATTTTAACCTTTTGCCATTAGAATGTTCAAAGGATATTGCTGGTTAATGAAAGTTGTTTTCGGAATGAGAGCCGTTTCATAATGGACGCGGTTATGGCTGAAACTTTTAGGTTTGTTTCACTTGTTACTTTGTTTCCGTCTTTATAGACAGTAAGTAAATGACAAAATACTTGTAAAATTAATGCCTACAAAAAAGCAAAATGATTTAGAAGAATATTTATACAAATTAATTAAGCATCCGTTTATATTTTTACATTTTTACTAAATCTTTTTTGTGAGAGGAATTTTACTATCAGTTTTTATTTAGAAATTCCCATTCGTTCAATCTTTTTGCGCTACATGTGGCGAATTAAATGAATATATTTCATAAATTTTCTTATTAGTGTTTTTTTTGTCAAGCTAGCAATTGTTATGTCATAGTCTTCTATACACACTACCAAGCAACTAATCCTGATATTTCACGGAAGTCCTATAAATTCACATACTGTTATTACATGATACTTCCTTTATAATTATTTTGAAATGAGTGCTGAAATGAACTGTGAACTCTCCCCATAAAGTTAGTTATCCGACAGCGACTGTGACCTCTCCACATTCTTGGTATCAAAACGACGCCATTTATCTAGTAAATGTATTTAAAAAGCGCAGCAAGACAAACAGTGAGACATACTCTCATATTTATAATAACAGTATATTATATTACAGTACATAAACATATATAACTCTGTATACATAAAATGTACGTAGCTATAGAATCAGTAGCGAGGCCTTTTATGCGGAGACCCGATGAATTTATTATAGACATGCCTAGAAGTGGAATCAATACAATGAGACGTTGACGAGGCCAGGGGAGCGACCATGAGCAGATTTTAAATTAGGCCATGTTCAAGCTCTGGTGAATTTAATTTTGTCGTTGAAAGCAACCCGGGGCCCAGTCGATAGGAGTTATGTAATACGAAGCCAGGTTGTTGGTGTGATTTAATTTGATTTGCTTGACCATATGTAACTGATTGTTATTTGGTAAATTTTATTATCGAATATATTTTGGAGTTGTGTTAAAGGTTAGCTTTAGCTGAACAATTTAACTAAAGTTTTCACATACTCGTATTGTTCGCTTATATTCGCTAACATATTTGTAGTCTTCGATATCATTTTTTCTTACTTAAATACCGTTGCATATTTAAATAGATCGTCTGTCGTGTCGTTACGAATTCTCTTTATATAAATCCACACACCAAATTTCAGTTAAGATGTGAAAGTGTAATAAACAGCTACATACTTTCGCATTTCTAATATTAACATAGATTTATTATAACTTAAGTTTATCTTTCTTCGTTTTATCTTTATATTAGACTTCACGAACAACCTTTTTAATGGTAAAATATTTAATTTAATTAACCATAGGCAGCAGCATCCCCGTCGCAAAAGTTGCGTTCTGCGATTGCAAACACGCTTGCCCAGCGCGGCAAATATGGGCAAAAAACCCTCTTTTCTTGGCCTATGGACCATTTTCAGCAGTGGGCTTCCAATGGCTGGTATGATGATGATGATTATGACAAGCTAGTAGACAAGACTGAGACTAAGATAAAGCCAATAAATATGAGGCACAATGAAGTCAAACTGTCTAGAATAAAACAGCAAACACATAAAATGTTACGTAAGGCTGCATTGGATCTTTTAACGGACATTATTCTAGTGGAGTAAGGGATAACAGTCGCAGGCTGGCAACTAGTTGTCGTATAGAAACACTCCGGTACTGCGTGACTCGGGGAGCTAACGCCGCTTCTTTATTGCCTGGAGCTGTAAAGAAGAGCGTGCTCGAGTTGGCTTATGCCAACTTTATGATTTATTTTATTACTAAATATAGCCGGCTTCACCTGTTAAATACAAGTCAATGTAAGTGTAGTTCATTGACATATCTAGGGTTAGTTTTCACGCAGACGACGCAGATAGATTTTTAATCCATAAATTTGAAGAGTTGCCTAAAGTATTATAGTAGTTCGAATCGATACCAAAAAATAAAGTATGGGGTGGGGGGCACGGTCCACTTGGCCCCCTCTATAGGCCTATAGTCTAGTTATAATCATAGGGTTTAAAACATATCACGCAAGTTCAATTAAGTACTTTAACGGATTTTTTTTTATTATATAATGCCTATTGGCGGTCACTAACTTTTTTCAACATTTCGCAGTACATAAAGTATTTCTGAACTAGTTTATTGATAGAATACAGTAAAAGCTTTATGTAGTATATTTTCCAGGTTTTGGCCTCATATAAGTTGCGATTAAATTGCGTTAAATGTATCAACCCGTTAAGAGCTTTACGAGAAAAATCCATTATACTGTCGACCGTTACCACAAAACTACTAAAGGTTCTTTGTAAGAAAACAATTCAAGCTGCATCTGATAAATGCGAGAGTACTCTCCGGTCAAAATACACAACGGCTTTACCGAATTAACTATTTTAAACAACGAGCCTGGATAGCAGATTAAACTTTGTTAGAGGATTTGAAAATAGAATGTACGTTTTTAATTCTTTAAAGCGCTTAAAAGGGGGTTTAAAGGAATTCTCACTATAAAAGTGAGGATATCGTACATTAACCCTTTCTTTTCTTTCAGGTTCGGGTGAGTTAATCGGGTGGGGTTCGTATTGTTTGCGAATAGCTTTGTACCTCATGATGAACCGTGCGATTAGAGATAAGGTCTTTTTTGTTGCATCGCAATGTGGCTGGATTACTTAATATTTTTATATACATATACACAAATGGAAATCGAAATATATTGTCAGAAATTACAAAGGTGGTATGACTAGTGTCATATATATTGACGGGCTTGATGGCGCAGATGGCGCAGACGGGCTTGATGGAAGTGATATTGTCTTGTGCCCCAAAAGTCGTCGGTTCGATCCTCACCCAGGACTAATATTTATATGATTATATTTGTGTGTTTTGGGTGTTTAATACATGTATTATACATGTGATTTCTCTGTTGTCAGTAACACAAGTGCTTTAAGCAACTTATCACGGAGTCAGGTCAATATATAAGATGTTGTGTAAATGTATTTACTTTTTTAATTAAATGGAGTGCCTGAAATGATAGTCGATTTATTTATATATCTCATCCTGTTTTTACTCTGTGAATTCTTATACAATATAATAAATATTTATATAATTGACGGGCCAGGGTGGTGCAGATGGTAGTGATACTGTATTATGTACCCGGGGTCATGGGTTTGATCCCCGCCCAGGACAAATATTTATATATGATGATATTGGTGTTTGTCCTGTGTCTAGGTGTCAAAATATGTATTTAAGTATTATATTTGTAATTCCTCAGCGGTCTGATATTCGTAACACAAGTGTTTTAAGCAAATCGCTTATCAGGTCCACCTAATCAAGTCAATGTATGAGATGTTGTGTAAATATATTATTATCATTGTAATTGAACCTGTTTCGCAAATTCCATATTATAATTCTATATTCCATATACAGCAATTTTTAGATAGATTACGCTCGTAACAGATTTTTACGGTTATAATTTATATGTATTGACAGTAAAAAATATAAATTTAAATGCTGACAACGATCGCAAAAAAAAGTAATTGAGGAAATTCGGTAACAATATAGTTGCCAAATCTTAAACTGAAGTTCGGGTAATAGTTAATAAGTGAGCAAACATAGTGGCAGTTCTTTGAATCGAATACAATCAACACACTAATACATTCACTTGGTAGCTACACCTTCATAATAGCCGTTGAACGTCCACTGCTGGACATAGGCACCCCCCTATAGGATAATTTCAGCCCTTAATTGCTGCTCCGGGCAGGTGTGGTGGCAATTGTATGCTGCTGCCCGTCAAATGGGACTATAATGCATTTGAGTTACCCTGTTTCTAATATATATATATACCGGCTATCTGTCGGTTCCGATACCGCCTAAGTCACTTACACATGGTACAGGGGAAGGGACTATTTATCTCTGCCGGTACCCCACGGCAATTCATACGAACTTACATTGTCTGATTATATAATAAGTTACCTTAAATTGTTCGTCGCTTTTTATATTTATAATATTAATAAAAGTTTCAAATAAACTATTATAAAATGGTATGAAATGATATTATAATTCAGTCTTAAGAGCTCCTGGCGGATTAAGAACTTTCTTAGGATTTTTTCCTGATATTTTATTCAAGATACAATCGGTTTTAGCTGTTGAAAGCCTTACAGATTAACAAGAAGGAATTTTAAGACGCTTTTAATATTTAAGTTGTTTATTTTATAAATTTAATAGAAGGTTCGCAGCAGACTGTCTATTAAATAAATACTTATGAGTATATAGAACAAAATAAAGTAACAGTCCGTTCTGCCAAACATTTGTTTCCACTTTTATTGACTCTTGAATAAAAGAAAGCAGACAAATACCTGCATTATGTATGTATTGACTATGAAAATTTTTTGTAGACTTATGTATAGACTATATATGTAAAATTTTATAAATTTTATACTGTTTAATTTAAATTAAATAAATTCATACAACTTCTCATTCATTAACCTGACTCCGTCCGAGTTAAGTGGTGTTACGTATATCAGACGACAGATGCATTACAAATATAACACTTATATATGTGTAATATAATTATATATTTATGTATATATATGCCTTATATAAGCCTTTCAACAGCTGTAACCGATTGTATCTTGAATAAAATAGCAGGAAAAAATTCCTAAGAAAGTTCTTAATCCGCCAGGAGCTCTTAAGACTGAATTATAATATAATTTCATACTATTCTATTTTTATATATGTATACATACGGACACAAATATTCAAGATAGGAGCACTATCGAATCACACGACCTATCACACGTCATGACTGCGAACCCAACAATGGAATTTGTGGTGAAATTATGGTTTTCATCACGCAAACATGTAAATACATTCAAACGTCAAACCTTTCATGTATGACCTTTAAAATATATGTATGATATAAATAGTCCATAAGACTTAGCTCAAGCTTGTCAAAAGCCTCCTAATTTGACAGTTTTGATTTGAAAAAACCAAAAGGAATGATGCTCAAACGTATCGAACACTCATTATTGTTTGACGCACCTTTATCAATATTTCCACTTGGTTTGACCAAGTCCATGGTTTGTAGAGCGAAGTACACAAATAGTGGATGGAAGGGACGCCTCATCGAGTTATCGATGTTCCATTATGAACCATTGCACACGAGCGGGTCCATTGAAACGCAGTCGATGCGTTCGGTTTGTCTAAAGGCTAACTACACACGCTTCGGTTTATTGTTAAATTCCGCGCTCAATTCTGGCTCTCAATAATGATCGCACTTCTTTGTTTGCTCAATTCGGATGTCATATTGGTAAAAACTTGTGAATAATTCCTTTACTTTCTTGTCTTATTGCCTTTGCAAATGATTCATCGTCTTCGTCATCATTATAGCAGGATACAGCCGTTGCTGGATGGCGTCCCAAAGAAAGAAATTGATTTTAATATGCCCGTAATTGCCGCGTTCAGTAGGCGAGGTGGGAAGCGCAAAGCGTAGCCACGCGGCGTAAGAGTTGCTGTCCATCTCCACCCTGTGGCGTTTGAGCTACGATTTTTCGGGTGGATGTACCGCCATCTGTCGGTTGCGGTAACTCAGTCACTTTTTACGATAACTAGTACAGGGGCAGGTGATATACTTCTCTGCCGGCACCACGATCAACTAACTACAATTCCATACTGATTAATTGAAGTCTAATAAGAATAAGTTCTAAACATAGTAAGTGATTAATATCAATGTTTCGTTAGAGAGTTTGTCTTGTGAAAATTAAGCATTGGCACAAGATATTACTTATGCCAATGCTCAAATTTTGACTCTTTAATTCCGTTTAGAATTTGGACGATTTATTGTTCATATCACTATCGAAATAACGATATCATTAAATAACAAGTCAAAGTTTACTTGTAATTGTTTGTTGAAGACTGGGAATCATTATGGGTGTTACAAAAATTAGGCCGTATCACGTTATATTTCATGCAAAATTAGAATTACAGCAAGAAAATTAAATTGATACTAGAAAACTTACTTATACTAAAAAGCAAGAGTTTTCTTTGTCATACAATTAAACTGCCTGTATTAGATTGTGAATTGGTGGCGTACTAAGATTTTTAGTATATTACAAAAGAGTGAAACAAATATTATGATATTCTATTAACTAAAAAGTCGAGTTCTGTCTGAAAACAAGGTAGATTTTTATTGAATTTATTAACTTTAAAACGAAAACATATTGTACTTAGTGAAAGGGATACTGTACTCCAATAAGTAGACACCGACAGTTCCTGATGCAGTCTCATTATTATATTTTTCTATTCTTAAATTTGTTGTTATTAAGTGCAAATGCCTAAATAATGAAACTTCGTTTGTCGTTGTCATCGGTCGGAAGACATTGTCCTCATTTAATATTCCGGGAGTCGGTACCAAGCTCTTCCTTCTTTGTTTTTTTTCGGTAAGCGTTATTTCCTTAATTAAAATGTCAGTTTAAGAGCAAGCAAGTAATAAGAGCTGCTTTAATAAGCTGCCAAGAACTTGTGTGATAAAATGTCTGAACTGAAACGAAATTTGACTTAGGAATTTGTTGTGCTTATGGAAATGTTGTATTTGGGTACAATAGTATAATACTAAGATTTTTCGATCGGAGATTATTCTACTTGGAAATTTTTGTGCATTGCAGAATTGCAATCTCTAATCAGACATCGGTCAATAATATAGAATTATATTACTGATATCAGTATCATAATCTCTAATCAG